>JAQFXR010000033.1:0-11219 GCA_034693625.1 Epicrius mollis
TTTTTAAGCCAAAATTACCTGAAGAAATCTCGTTTTGTGTAAAAATTTTGGATTCTTGGGGGGGGGGCAGTGTGGCCCCCCCTGGATCCGCGCCTGATACATGGTGACCAGAAAAACTGGAATTCTAGAGGCTTTTTTGCAAACTGCATATGTTGCAAAACCAGACAAGTTACAAATATTCATCGGGTTTTTTCGTACGATGTTGATTGAACAATTGGTTAATAAATATAGTTTTCTGTAAATTTGACTGTATTATTTTATAATATTATTTCTTATAATCTTAAATTCGAGATAAATAATTCTTACCAAAAATATACATGAAGCAGTGGCTGTATTTTGTCGAAACATTAACTTTTAACAAATCTAATACCAAAACATTTTTATACGACTGAATAAAGTGGATAATTACTGATTAATTAAATTAAGACTTAATTAGAATTTAAAATTAATAAAAATAGCTCGAAGGTGATTATTCGAAAATGTAATTTGTTTATGACACAATATTACAAATTTTTATTTGTTAAGTTTCCATTTATTAATTTAACTTAATTTAAAATTAAAATTGGATATTGGCACTTATTCGTATATTCAACATACCTCAGGATGGACATACCTCATAGTCAGAGAAATTAATTAAAAGAAAACACCTACATCTTAGTATGTAGCTCTATGACTTCGAAATGAGGGTATAGATACATATGTTAGGTTTTGATGTGGTCTTTTATTTGGTTTCAGTTTAGAATACCTTATTTATCTGAAAGATATAATCCGAAACGTTCCGATACTCTGAATGCAAAAATGCAAGTTTTTCATATTTAAGTATAATGTTATAAGGTAATATAAAGTGTAAAATAAATTAAAATGTCTTTGCGGTAAAGGAAATATTTAAGCTTTACTGAAAGGCAGGTAACGTAAATCAAGTATCACAGTTGTGAACTTGATAAATCTAGTTTACGTAGTAATTGAAAGCAACCTTACCCTATCAGATCCAAAGCAACAGGTATGATATTCCTTATTCCACTTGATTTTGTCCAAAATGAAACACAGCAGGTTTTACATCAAGTTCAATTATTATTCTTCATAAAGGAGATAGATACGCCCACACTACTGACATTTCGCCAACCTTACACTGTGAGAGCAAAACACAAACTGAACTGTAGCTACGACGTTCAAAATCAACAATAACAAAATATGCGAGTGAAAGATCTCACTCGCTCAACTATTAACAAAACAATATCAGACATATTATAGCAATATGTATTATCTACTCAGAGTGGTTTACCTATCTAATCTTATCAACTTAATTTTTATGCACAGTAAACTAAACAATCAGATTAACCAAAGAAATAATATCTAACATTCATATTTCTTTACACTCCCGACGAAATAAATTTTACTTGCCTAAAAATTCAGATTCTAAATGGTAAATATGGTGTACTGATCTGCGGACTCTGGAACCATCTGGCAATTGAATGATACAGGATCGTATAATTCCTCCTCTAGAGCTCTGGCATTCGACCACTCGACCCAATTTCCAGAGATACCTCTTGGTGTCAGGATCGCCGAGTAGAACCACGTCATTGACCATTGGAGCTCTTTGCTGGTTACCTGGTGACTTCGTATGGAAGTATTTTAACTCAGTCAAATACTCTTTGAGCCATCGAGACCACAGAACGGTGATTATTTTTTCTCTCCTGATCCATCTTCGTTGAATTTCAGCAGCATTGGCAGATTTCTGGTCGATTTGACGTTGAGGAGGTAATGAAGCTAAGCGGTGACCTCCAAGTAAGAAGTGGCTTGGCGTAATGGGGTCCGGAGCCTCAAAATCAGTGGACACGTAAGAGATTGGTCTACTGTTGATGATTGCCTCAGCTTCAACCAAAATAGTACACAATTATTCGTAGATCAAATGGCGATTTCCAACCGTAATTCTCAGAACTTTTTTCAACGATCTTACGATTCTCTCCCAGAACCCTCCCCACCAAGGAGCTCTCTCGGCAATAAAATTCCAATCGATACCCCTGGCAGAGAAGAAGTCGAGGAGTTGAGGATCTCTGACGTTCTGGAAAATGGCTTGAAGTTCAGCTTTACCACAAATGAAGGTTTTCGCATTGTCACTATACATCTTTTTTACAAGACCCCGACGACCAATGAATCTGCGAAATGCCATGAGAAAGTGACGCGTTGACATATCTGTCACTAATTCAAGGTGTACAGCGCGGGTTGAACAGCATGTAAATAGGATAACGTATGATTTAGCAATTGTTCCACCCGGCTGACGATAGTAGAATGGACCGCAGTAATCAACACCACAGCATTGAAACGGGGGAGCAGGATTTGATCGATCTTCTGGGAGGGTAGCCATCTCTGGTATGTAAGATAGAGCTTTGTACCTTGCACATCCACGACATCTATTGTAAACCTTTCTGACACACTGTCGAGCACGAAGTATCCAATAACTCGTGCGTAAGTCTGCCAACACGTCTCTAATGGAGCCGTGGAGTCTGCTTTCATGAACTTGTTGCACCAAAAGATCAACAATGTGATTGTTTGATGGAAGTATAATGGGATTTTTCTCAATTACATCTCCCTTCATTTGATCCAACCGTGACCGCGCACGGATTATCCCATTGTTGTCAAGGTAAGGTGATAGGCCATACAAGATTGATTTCTTTGATAAATCGCCTGTTTTTACTTGTGTGATTTCGGATGAAAACGCTTCGGATTGAGTCCACCGAATCCAGTAGTTCTTCGACGATTCAATTTCCTTGGTATTTAGAGGACCTTCTAGTTGAGCACCTTGGAGATTATTAATGAAACGATATATCCATGAAGTTATGCGGAGTATCTTGTTGAGCGAACTAGACTACGAAGTATCAAACAAACGCTCTAAGTTTGGAGCTATTGTCAACAGTGAAACTGCTCTCATGTGTAGATTTAGCTCTTTGTTGACATCACTTTGTGGTAAGGGTATCTTAGTAATTTCTTTCGACCAATTCGAAAGCCACGATGGTCCATCAAGCCATATTGATGAGACAAGATCTTTCGGAGATATACCCCTCGTTAGAAGGTCCGCAGGGTTTTCCTTTCCAGGAACATGTTGAAACGAAACGTCTTCCGCTGCTAACTCATGAATTAGTTTTACTCTGTTTGAAATATACATTTTGAGTTCTGAAGGTTGCTTCTTTATCCACCACAACGCTATTGTAGAGTCAGACCATATCACAGTTTTCGCAATAATTAAGGGAAGATCCTTTTTGATGCTCTGTGAAAGCCGGACTCCTAAAAGTACCGCGTTTAATTCTAGTCGAGGTAATGTGACAGCATCTAAAGGAGAGAGTTTGTTTCTTGAGCGAAGAAAATTGGTTTTTGAGGATTTGTTATGATCATACGAGATCAAATACGCAACTCCTCCATAGGCGGCTTTACTAGCGTCAACAAAGATATGTAATTCGTGACAAGTTGTGTTGGGAAAATCTTTAAAGAAGAACCGAGGAATGTTATAGTTTTTTAACTCACTTAAAGAGGCAAAAAATTCTTTCCAAAATATAGCCTCCTGTTGCGGAATTGTGAGATCCCACGATTGATTTGCTCGCCAGAGCCTTTGTATTGCTCGTTTAGCATTGATGGTAACTGGTGAAATAATTCCAAGAGTGTCGTATATTGCTGCGAAACACTCCAAACTTTTACGTTTGGTGAATTTTTCAGGACATTTAATGTGAGATAAATTTAATCAAATTGTGTCATTCAACAAATACCAGTTAAGACCCAACAATTTTGCTTGCTTTTCCTCCTTGTTGAAAAATTGGGGATGCGCATTAATCAACTCAGAACTACTTGATGCCCATTTTTGCAACTGCATAGATGCGCTTTTGAATATTTCCACGATATTAAGAAGAATATGTGGAAGTTCACACTCAACTGGGAATTCGGTGTATAATGACTTTAAATGATACTTCAAGGTTGCCACCAAAAGAAACGAGCTGCATTTGACTCCAAAGGGCACCCTAGTCATTCGAAATGACTTTAACTCTGGCAGTTGATCTAGCTTCTGAGGACATATCACGAACCAAAAGAATCTTAGAAAATTTCTACCTTTTTCCTTGATTCCTAGTCGTAGAAATGCCTTGCATACATCTGCGATGAACGCATGTTTGCCTACTCTAAATTTCATGAGAAGACCGACTAAATCTGGTAACAAATTTGGTCCTGCTTGAAGGTTGGAATTCAGCGATTTGCCTTTCCATCCCGAAGAACCGTTTAAAACCGATCGTATCTTGGTGGTTGTACTTTCAGATTTGATAACCGGATGGTGTGGCATATAATATGCCATTTCTTCATTAGAAATGTCATCAACGGGCTCGGCAATATTATCTCTAAAATAACCTCGAATTATAGCGTCGTACTCTTGAACGAGATTTAGCTTGAATAAGCGTGTTATAAGACTCCTGACTTGGCGGCGTGCATTATCCTTGTTTGAAATAATATCCACAGTATCTTGCCATAATAACGGAACAGTATATTGACCGTTATGGTACTTGATATGAGACTCAAACAAAGCAATGGTTTGTTCAGCTGATGGCTCTTCATCTTTGATATCGTTAGTGTCCCACAAGCTCTCCAACATTTGCTGTTGCTTGAAATCTTTGTATTGGGAATCGATGTGATATTCATGGAAAGTAAATATTTCCATACACGATGCATAAGAGTAATGTGATCGAGTCGGGGCTACAGCGTCCAACTCTCTACCTTGCAAAATCCATCCAAATGTTGTCGTTACAAAACACAGAGTCTGCGGAGCATGCGGACATCCGGAAAACGAAGCTCACTCATAAAATATAACACTTACACATATAATACACAATGAACCCAGCATGTCTCCTCCATTAAAGAAACTTTCCCTTGAATGTAATGGGTTTCCACGAGGCAGTGCACTGGGCTAAAGTATAATATACGAGAATATATTATTAAATTTTGGATGACTAAAACACACATGAAGCGTAATTCTTGCCTTTTTCTATCAAACATGATTTAGTTCATTGCTCAGTTCCAACGCCAACTAACATTATAGCAATCCTTCTGTATCACATTTAACCTTGCTCCACATGTTGCGATTTTGTCTCAGATTGAATAAACTCAGACTTCAATCCTTTGGGAGACAAGATTACTTAATTACCGAGGACTCTTTGTGTCTATTCTTTCATGAATGATCAACCATCTTACCAAAGTTTCTGTCACTCAGTCGCATTAGAGATGTCGATTTAGAATAAATAGCAAATGAGAATGTTATTTTGAACTAAGGAATTTAGTAGTACCTTAGTCAACTATTCACGTTAAACATTTCATTAGCAGACAATAATAATCATATGATTACAAATCGTTTTACAGATACTAAAGTTGTAAAATTATAAAGCAGAACGTACATAATTGCCATTAAATTCAAATTTAGTCTTCACGAACTTCATCTAAACAAAACATGAGAATTTTACATCAATACAGCAATACTTCTAGAAAAGTAGAAATACATATTATGTAAACTTATTTACCTAAAGAAAAGTTTTAACTGTATAATACATAATATGTACCTATAATACTTATTTGGGTATTATATGAATTGCCGAATTGGGAGCAGAGTTTCATCAGGGTATACAAATAAAGTAAAAGACAATAAAATATATATTCAGATTTTTAATCTTTATTTTTGCAAATAAAAAACTTGTTTTACATAACTAGTCTTATATAGATATAAACTAAAAAAAAAAAAAAATCCATACATATATAACCTTTCAAAACCAAAAACCATCTCACATCATAATAATAAACACAAAAATTAATCCTCCGCTCAATCTGCATTATCAGCATTCTTGTTGATCACAACAGAGACACACTTTAACTATAACTATGTAAGTAACTAAAGAAATCTAAAGATACCGGGGTGTATTTCGATATACTACATATATTTTGTCACAACGGAAAACTTTAGGTGGAAACCATACCTAGCTGACTTTAGGACTTTGGTTTCTCTATATGTTTTTTAAAACAAGCTATTTCAACGAATCTATCTTACACATAACACTGCATAAGTCTTCAAATGTGTATGGACCGGTGGGTTTAAGATATTAATGTTCATGCTTTCTTCTTAACTATTTTCCGGGAACGTAACATTAACCAGAATTTTTCAGGTTTTTCACGATTTTTAAAATATTTTCAGCTCTTAGGCCAATTAGTGTATAAACTAATTCAGTAAATTTGTGAAATTATAGCAGAGCTAGCACATGAATGGATAATTGTACAAATCAGCTTACAAAGTTCCTATTGAGAATTCAAGCAGTGGTCTATCAGTTACTGCATATCTTCACCTTTTTCCCGTCCGCCATTCTGTCGTTCTCAAATAGCCTTACTACCAATCCTTCTGTAGCAGCTGTATACTGAGGGTAAGAAGTCAACATGTGTAGCGACAGCTATTCGCATTGTTGGAGTTGACTGATTCTCTAGATGTAGCTTGTAAAATGAACGTTCATGTAGTGAAAGTTAGAGAACCTTTTCTCTACTTTCTGACACACTGTCGAGCACGAAGTATCCAATAACTCGTGCGTAAGTCTGCCAACACGTCTCTAATGGAGCCGTGGAGTCTGCTTTCATGAACTTGTTGCACCAAAAGATCAACAATGTGATTGTTTGATGGAAGTATAATGGGATTTTTCTCAATTACATCTCCCTTCATTTGATCCAACCGTGACCGCGCACGGATTATCCCATTGTTGTCAAGGTAAGGTGATAGGCCATACAAGATTGATTTCTTTGATAAATCGCCTGTTTTTACTTGTGTGATTTCGGATGAAAACGCTTCGGATTGAGTCCACCGAATCCAGTAGTTCTTCGACGATTCAATTTCCTTGGTATTTAGAGGACCTTCTAGTTGAGCACCTTGGAGATTATTAATGAAACGATATATCCATGAAGTTATGCGGAGTATCTTGTTGAGCGAACTAGACTACGAAGTATCAAACAAACGCTCTAAGTTTGGAGCTATTGTCAACAGTGAAACTGCTCTCATGTGTAGATTTAGCTCTTTGTTGACATCACTTTGTGGTAAGGGTATCTTAGTAATTTCTTTCGACCAATTCGAAAGCCACGATGGTCCATCAAGCCATATTGATGAGACAAGATCTTTCGGAGATATACCCCTCGTTAGAAGGTCCGCAGGGTTTTCCTTTCCAGGAACATGTTGAAACGAAACGTCTTCCGCTGCTAACTCATGAATTAGTTTTACTCTGTTTGAAATATACATTTTGAGTTCTGAAGGTTGCTTCTTTATCCACCACAACGCTATTGTAGAGTCAGACCATATCACAGTTTTCGCAATAATTAAGGGAAGATCCTTTTTGATGCTCTGTGAAAGCCGGACTCCTAAAAGTACCGCGTTTAATTCTAGTCGAGGTAATGTGACAGCATCTAAAGGAGAGAGTTTGTTTCTTGAGCGAAGAAAATTGGTTTTTGAGGATTTGTTATGATCATACGAGATCAAATACGCAACTCCTCCATAGGCGGCTTTACTAGCGTCAACAAAGATATGTAATTCGTGACAAGTTGTGTTGGGAAAATCTTTAAAGAAGAACCGAGGAATGTTATAGTTTTTTAACTCACTTAAAGAGGCAAAAAATTCTTTCCAAAATATAGCCTCCTGTTGCGGAATTGTGAGATCCCACGATTGATTTGCTCGCCAGAGCCTTTGTATTGCTCGTTTAGCATTGATGGTAACTGGTGAAATAATTCCAAGAGTGTCGTATATTGCTGCGAAACACTCCAAACTTTTACGTTTGGTGAATTTTTCAGGACATTTAATGTGAGATAAATTTAATCAAATTGTGTCATTCAACAAATACCAGTTAAGACCCAACAATTTTGCTTGCTTTTCCTCCTTGTTGAAAAATTGGGGATGCGCATTAATCAACTCAGAACTACTTGATGCCCATTTTTGCAACTGCATAGATGCGCTTTTGAATATTTCCACGATATTAAGAAGAATATGTGGAAGTTCACACTCAACTGGGAATTCGGTGTATAATGACTTTAAATGATACTTCAAGGTTGCCACCAAAAGAAACGAGCTGCATTTGACTCCAAAGGGCACCCTAGTCATTCGAAATGACTTTAACTCTGGCAGTTGATCTAGCTTCTGAGGACATATCACGAACCAAAAGAATCTTAGAAAATTTCTACCTTTTTCCTTGATTCCTAGTCGTAGAAATGCCTTGCATACATCTGCGATGAACGCATGTTTGCCTACTCTAAATTTCATGAGAAGACCGACTAAATCTGGTAACAAATTTGGTCCTGCTTGAAGGTTGGAATTCAGCGATTTGCCTTTCCATCCCGAAGAACCGTTTAAAACCGATCGTATCTTGGTGGTTGTACTTTCAGATTTGATAACCGGATGGTGTGGCATATAATATGCCATTTCTTCATTAGAAATGTCATCAACGGGCTCGGCAATATTATCTCTAAAATAACCTCGAATTATAGCGTCGTACTCTTGAACGAGATTTAGCTTGAATAAGCGTGTTATAAGACTCCTGACTTGGCGGCGTGCATTATCCTTGTTTGAAATAATATCCACAGTATCTTGCCATAATAACGGAACAGTATATTGACCGTTATGGTACTTGATATGAGACTCAAACAAAGCAATGGTTTGTTCAGCTGATGGCTCTTCATCTTTGATATCGTTAGTGTCCCACAAGCTCTCCAACATTTGCTGTTGCTTGAAATCTTTGTATTGGGAATCGATGTGATATTCATGGAAAGTAAATATTTCCATACACGATGCATAAGAGTAATGTGATCGAGTCGGGGCTACAGCGTCCAACTCTCTACCTTGCAAAATCCATCCAAATTTGGTTTCAACCAAATGCAAAGTTTCAAATAAAGGTCTTGAAGCGCCAGTAACAAAATGCCAATATAGATCGGATCCAATTAGTACCTCAACTGAACCATAATCAGCAGGTGCTGTATTCACTGAGAACTCGCCCATCGTAATTTCGAGTTTGGCGACCAAGTCTGAAATCCTCTCCGAAGGTAGCGGAAATATTCCATCGCATATTTTGGGAACTACCAAAAATTCGGCATCTCTTGAAAACTCTGATGAAGTACTTTGAATTGTGAGTTTGACTTTGGGAACAGTATGAACTTTTGAGGTTCCACCGAAAACTCCAATGACAAGTGTTTCATATGATATAACAGAGCAACCAAGATTATCAAATATTTTTTGAGAAATAAATGAACGATTGGCCCCATCATCAAAGAACACTCTTGAGAGAACTGTGTCATTCCCACTGCTGATCTTAGCACATGCTGTCTTTAGAAAAACTACGTTGTCGAATTGAACAGTTGAAATGACCTTGGATCTTTCAGGTTTATAATTGAATTTTATGTAACACATTGAGGACATATGTCCTTTTTTCTTGCAATGAGTACATTGCAGAACTCTGTTGCATCGCTTCCTGAAATGCCTTTTTGATCCGCAGCGAGCACACATGTTATTACTTTTGAGGAGAGAAATTTTCTGAGAAAAATCCAATGAAAATGTGCAATCTGAAGTGTAGTGATTTGCTTGACAGAAAATGCAGGTTTTGTTACCGTTGGAAGATTCCTTTTCGTTATCCAGGTCTCTCTTCTTGTCTCTCAGAGAGACATTGTAATAGACTTGGTCTGTCTTTGGTTTGCCTTCGGGTGATTGAGATGAATTAGATGACGATGTTCGGGCTTTGGCTTGAATGAGAAGAAAGTGTAATAGTGCTCTTAAGTTGTCTTTCCACTCTTTTATATCCTTCGGAAGGGAATCCTCATCATCATCTAGAAGTATTTCATTTAATTCCTTTGCGTTTACAAGAAACTCTTTTTCACGAAGATTAAACTCAAATTTCATTTCACGCGACATTGCGTTGTAAATTAGCTGAGAAAGCAATGCTGAGTAACAAGAACTAGGAACTCCCAGCGATCCTAGAGCTCGAACGTGAACTTGAACAGACGTCACCATCTTTTTAAGTAAATATCCATCTGACATATAACTTTGAGGTTTGATGTCCAAGAGTGCATCAAGGTGAGATTTCTGTAATAGCTTTTTATCTCCGTAAGTTTTTTCAAGGATATTTAAGGCAGCCTTATAGTTTTCGGCAACTATTTCCAGCCCGGAGACACATTCACGTGCCTCTCCTTGCAAGTAATTAAGGAGAAAATTAAATTTATCTACCTCTGTATAACAATTCTTGCTATCAATATTAGATCGGAATTGTTGAATAAATGCCTCGTATTGATGTATTTTTCCCGAAAACGGCGATATCTTTATCCTCTCAGACGTTGGAGTCATTAATAGTTGAGAAGGATTAACCTCTACATGGGCAACTACACGAGTGTTTATTTTTATTGAATTGGTGAGGTATGCAATCGCATTTTGAAGCTTATCCTCATATTCAAGCGTCTTTTCAAATTCTTTCATGGCTTCATCTGAAGTTAACAAAGGTTGCAAATCTTTATCAAGTTTCTCCAGAGAGCTTTGGTAACGCATGCAGCTTTGCAAGTTGGCAGCGAACGAAATTTCATTAAACCTGTTTACATCGCTAACGTCGGCCATCACTTGATTTGTAAGTTTTGAGGCTTGAATACGCAATACGCGTCTTTTCTCTTTTATAGCAGGGATTTGATCTGCCATGTTGGAACGCCTATCAGGGACTCAAGGGAATAAGCGACTGGTCACGGCACCATAAAGGAAATACTTAAGCTTTACTGAAAGGCAGGTGACGTAAATCTAGTGTCACAGTTGTGAACTTGATAAATCTAGTTTACGTAGCAATTGAAAGCAACCTTACCCTATCAGATCCAAAGCAACAGGTATGATATTCCTTATTCCACTTGATTTTGTCCAAGATGAAACACAGCAGGTTTTACATCAAGTTCAATTATTATTCTTCATAAAGGAGATAGATACTCCCACACTGACATTTCGCCAACCTTACACTGTGAGAGCAAAACACAAACTGAAACTATCGCTACGACGCTCAAGATCAACAATAACAAAATATGCGAGTGAAAGATCTCACTCGCCCAACAATTATTAACAAAACAATATCAGACATATTATAACAATATGTATTATCTACTCAGAGTGGTTTACCTATCTAATCTTATCAACTTAATTTTTATGCACAGTAAACTAAACA
>JAQFXR010000034.1:0-11106 GCA_034693625.1 Epicrius mollis
CATTACCAATATATAAGTGTTTTCTTTTAATCAAAAAGAGAAATAGTTATATAGCTATATATACTTTTACCCCTTTTTCTCTGTTTATATACAGTTTACATAGAAACCATTTCTTTTGTTCCAATTTCAATGTGTTACCGCTCACGTGATCTTTCAAAGACTGTATAAAAAACATTGATTATAATTGAGTAGTTGTCGAGATAACGGCATTTTCAGCAGTATGTTGTATGAAAGCGGAATTACTTAAGGCCCGTGGGGTCTTAAGGTACATTTCATTTAAGCATGAAAAACAGGTTACAATGCAAAAGTTTGAGTTATCTGAAATGACATAGTAGCAGCATTCGCCAAACTTTTGCTTTCTAATATAATATATGTAACTATTTGTGACATGACGTATTGATAGACCTCCGGAGCAGACGAGATCCCAAATGGCATTCGAGTGTATCGATATCGTCCCCATGGAGTTGCAAACGTCGTGAAATCTTTGGTGCGTTCGGAGAGCTTTATTTGCCAAAATCCCTTTTTACGATCAATCACTGAAAATACACATGCTTTCTGAATTTTACTTGCTAAAATGTCTCCTTTTTACCCATTTGGGTCCAGACAAACACGTAGCTTGGCCTTTTGACGCACGACCTCAAGACCAATAAGAACTTTGCACCAGACCACCATAACGTTTACAATTGGAGTCGCATGCGAGAATGGGTCGATGACTGACAACGCAGTCATCCTGTCGAGTTCCTCTTTTACATGCGCTCTAGTTGAGTAAGGGATTAGCCGAGCTTGACGGAACTCAAACACTGTGGATTTGGGAGAAGATCTATATCATACGCATACGATTTGATAAGGCCATGTCCAACTGACAATCTCTCCAATTTTTTCTCAATGCTATCAGACTGATTAAGTGTAGGTGCTAAGGTGTCAACTCGTCGTAAGAGATTCATCTTTGTGCAGGCTGACAGTCCTAGTATTGGCATCAGGTCTTTATCGATGACGGCAAAAGGAATTGAAGCTGAATTTTGCTTGTATTGGCAAGACAGAACAACAGCTCCCACAATAGGGATTCTATGCTGTGAGTATGAGGTTAGATACTTGTGTGATGCCTTACCTAGTTTTTGTCCCATTTTGAGGACTTGTTTTAGCGGTAAGACGCTGCATTGTGCTCCTGTATCGAGTTTGAAGCTCACGTCAGTTGAGTTTTGTAAGCGTATAACTTCAACCCAATCTTTTTGAACTTCTGCTGTTCTGATAGTGTCGAGCCTGAGTGCGTCTATATGTCTATACTCTGGTGATTCTGGATTCTCCCATAGTTGTATTTCGTCCCCTTGGTGGGACCTCTGCTGACATACTTCGGCGAAATGATTGTATCGGTTACAATTGGTGCACTGCTTTCTATATGCGGGACATTTCCTTCGCTGATGGCCCCGTCCACAATATCGGCTCTTTGTAATCCAATTTGTTGAATCCACTCGCCTTTCCTCATTGCTCGACCTGAGATTCTTGTCGGTCTAGTGCTGCTACTTGAGCTTCTTTGGAGTCGATATTGTTTGACTGAGACAGGGATAACTCATAAGCTAGACTCGTATCCTTAGCCTCAGCTAGTGTAATGTTTGGTTTCATAAGTAGCTGTTGACGCAGGGATTCATCTGTAGTTCCGATGATAATCTTATCTGTTAATATTGAGTCTTCTAAAGTGGAGTATACTTGCAAGACCGAATTAGGCGCTTACAGTCTGTGTAGAACTGCATGAAATTTTCACCAGCATCTTGCATTCGCTTATTAACTATATAACGTTCGTAAGTAGAATTGGTTTTACCTTTGCAGTATTCTGTAAAAGCCTCTTTAACTTTCAATATGTCTGCCTTGTCCTTTGCAGTATCGGCTGGCTCTTTTGAAAGGCCAGCTGCTGTTGCATACCATTCGTATCGTTGAAGCCATAGGTCCCATGTAGTACCTATGCTCCCTGTGAACATAAAAGGCTCTGGCATTTTTAGGCCCCCGATTCTGCTTGAGGTAGCCATTTCTTCTTCGACTGGCATCAGTCGTCACTCAGTTACTCTTTAGGTTATGGTTCTTTACACTTCACGCACGCTGCCACCATGTAATATTATTAAGAATAGAACGCATTTGTTGGCTAGAAGCCACTCTCCAGAATGATGAAGATCGCCTTTAATGACATACTTACCAACAACAAACATTAAGATAATAATATATAGTATAATGTATTATGTTACATACACCAATAAGGAAGCCGTAAAGACCCAAACACAATGTTAACACTTTTGGGGCATCCCCGAATACCACAAATTATTTTCTATGGGAAGCGTATATACAACTGTTTCCTAAAGCGTATTCCAGACGTATGTGAAAGTTGTTAAAAACTGTTTTACTAATAAATTATATCTTAATAAAACATGTTCAGAAACATGTTCGATAGCTAATGTATAATTAACAGCTTATAGATGACATCCTCTTGACATCCTCATGAATCAATTTCTTATGAGAATATTTTCTCTGATGACGCAGGAGTGTCCATCATCGCCAGTTAACGACGTACTCCATCACGTATCAAACAAGCTTGATTAAATAGCTTTTTCAGTGCTATTAGGCGTAATTGGTCATTTACATAAAAGTAATGATTGATTTCCCGTCAAAACTATTTGTAGCGAAACGTCGACTTTTTTTGTTCGCTCACAACTCTAAACATTCTAAAGCACTTGGTAAAGATGAAGACTATATATTATTCTGTATCTATCCAATTCGCCGTAATGTCAATGTTTCCGTGAGCCCAGGTAACCATTAGAAGTGGAGTCCTTAGTGATACCTTAACGATTTTGTCAAGCTGACACAATAGAATCGATATGGACTATATAATGACTTTATCCTAATCAGATTTTTTCACTGAAGAATCCTCATTGAATCAATAGCTTAATGGCGCATGATTTGGTTAGGAATACGCATGTTTTCAATGGCGCGACTCAATGTTGAATCGCAAGTGATTTTAGTACGAATCTAGTCGTAATCATGGCTTTGTAAACGTGGATTCATTAGGTATTACCAATGGATATGAATGATGTTTGCTGGTTCCTTCGTGTTATTAATAGTCAAATATATGTAGCATTTAACTTCGTTTTTTTATTATTCTAGGTATTACACATTAACACGACAGACATACATTTTTAATAAATATCCTTAAACAGGGTGAATCGTGAGGACATTGTAGTAATGGAAAACGTTGATTAGACGAATTTAAAATTTAGAAAAATTATGAGAATAAATAAAAATTATTGCATAATTCAATAGTTAACTGAAGTTTAACATATTATATTAGTGTGTGGGTGATCCCTCCCTGCGATTTCTTCACCGTCGCTTTCACTTTGCTCGAGATCCTTTCGGTGTTCCTCTTTCGAGATCCTTTCCGTGTTCCTCACTGCAGAAACGCTGCATAACGTTCACGCCAGATTCCGGTTCATCTTCACGGCGCCTGAAATCATTAACACATTTTATTAAAGCTAGCGAACGGTAACGAAGAGAGAAAATAGGGTGAAGAAGAGAAATAAGAGGGTGAAGACTAGGAAAATACGAGGAGAAATATGAACAGGAAGTTGATAACAAGAAATAGGAAAACGAAGAGAAAATAGTGTGAAGACTAGGAAGATGCGAAGAGAACGATAAACAGTAAGAAAAATTTCGACTTACCGAAGCTTCATAGTCGTCGATACGAGTTTTAACAACTTTGATGAGGTTTTCCATATGAGCCAAACTGGTCCAAAGAGTACCAGAGAGCCCGTGAAGCTAAGTGGGGTCATAATTAGTCGTGATCCTTGTCATCATATATAACATCTCCCAGACATCATCCAAGACCTCAGAATTTTTCCATCCTGCAAGATATCATCGTTTCGATCCTCGAGAACATCATTTAGATCCTTTATAACTTCAGCCTTTCGATATGATTTTTCTTTCAACGACTTCCGCATGATCACTGAAAGGAGAAAAATGCAAATTAATAGTTGTTGGGTAGTTGCCATAATATTTTACGTTTAATTTGGCGTACCTACCATCACAAAAATGGCTACCTTTCCACTTAAAATTTTCACTATGACAACCCAAAAGCATTAGGGGAACAGTACAACCACAAAACGATTTCATAGTTAGTTTACAAATCGTCGGTCTAGAGTTATAGTGTGATATCTCCACTTTTAGAGTTTTGGAGTTAGCAACCTTTTTTAGGATATTTCTAACAAGGCCAAAATGAGCCAATTCGCACAACGTATTCAAAAGTTACATACAAAAATGTCCACTTTCGTTTTTTGGGACACCCCGTATATACTATACTTTATGAATTACAGAATATTACATATTATTATTAATTAATTTAAGGAGCACAAAGTTCATAAAAATTTCTCATTTTTCGTTTCATTTTTTTAGTTTAGCTACGCCGTAAGATTCTCCCACACGCGTATGAGGTCGTGTGTAATTTCGAAAAGAAAAATGGCTACAACTCTACGAAAGTAATATACTTACATTTTATGGAGAAACTAGCTAGCAGGTATCCAAAATCTTCACTAGAACTCGGCGACTATGGTAGCACATAGTGGTACAGCTTGTAATGTCATGGAAAACTCATAACCACAAACCAAAAGTACTACATAACGCAATCCAAAATCCAGCAGCACAGCCAACAGCCGACGGATCACGTGGCACGAGTGAAAAAGCGCTCCGCCAGGACTTTTTTTAATGCACTGGTAATCCAGTATGTTAGTATATAGTTAAAAAACTATTAATCTGCTACCATGTAACTCTGAACAAGCCAATAACAAGCACTTGCATTAAACTTGTTATTGAATATTATATTTGTTTTAAGGTTCTATATTTTAGTGCGGAGTGATGTGAGACGGCTGGAAAGCTGGCCTCAAAGCGCAGAGGAGCAGAGCATTCTGGGAAATTTCCGCAGAGAGATTTTCATATGAGCGTTACGAATAGAATTAATTTTCATCTTTTTTATAGCCATTAATATTTATGTTGGGATAATTTGTAAAGAAGCTAAGTTAACAAAATTTGACAGAATTCCATCATTTATATATAACATATTGGCCACATTGGCCATATTTATTTATTTTATAAATAATAATATTATATAATAATTATATTATAATTATATATTATTGGTCCTTAGACCTTAGATGATACTCCATATTCCTATGTATTACCTCTATGTATAGGAACCATGAACCATTCATATTTCCACTGATATTTCATTTTTGAAAACAACTTTCTGAAAACGGTCTCGGCCATGTAATGAAATGGGTACCTACATAATGTAGGTACCCTTAATAATAGTTTTCTAGATTTTTTTGTTCTTTTTTTAATAGTGGGTAATAATTTTAGAATAATTTTTAATAAGATTTTTTTAGTAATAGTTTTTCCTGTTTAATGAAACTACTCAAAATTATTACTAGATATTAACTCAACTCCTACTCAACAATGTAAAAAGTAAATAAATTTATAAACTAGATAATAAAAATACTAAATATTAAAAAACTATTACTAAAACTATTACTATTATTCTAAACTTATTACCCACTATTAAAAAAGAACAAAAAAATAAGAAAACTATTATTCAAAAAATTATTGCAAATTATTAGTAAAAAATTTTTACTTTTTAAAATTTTTTTTTTTTTTTTTTTTTAACAGAAAATCTTTATTATTATAGAACCAAGAACTCAGTGTGTACATTGTAATATGATTTATACTCTCACTTTTTCATTTTTTGAACACACAACTTATATCCTGAAAGACCTATAAAGATCCATTATACAGGTTGTATTGATTAATAAAAAAATACCTAAATAATAAAAATAAACTAATAAAAATACATAATATGTAACACCGGTAATCACAACTCTTTTTTTGTTAAATATGGCTATTGTTGATTGAAAACTCTATTTTTACATAACATCATCATATTATAAATTATTATAACTTTAAAATTCCTGTTTTTTTATGAGGAATTTTTTTAACTTTTGTTTCACTGTACTAGACAATCTAGAGCATTTTTGATAACTATCCTCTAACATTTGTAATATATCTGTTGGCAGTTCATTGAGCACTTTTATTGCATTATAATCGAAATTTTTTTTACCACGTTCACTTTTATACGATGTTGTATTAATATACTTATTTTTACCAGTTCTAGGTTTATTTGATGTTTTTATTATCTTAATATAATTAGAATTAAATATTTTAACTAGAAGTCGAAACTTAAATAATGAGTTATAGTTTAGAATTCCTAACTTTCCGTACATTGTTTTACATTGAATTTTATCAGATAATTTTTTCTTTAACATACATCGAATAATGTCATTTTGAATCTTCTGAATGGGTTTTAAATTACTAACAAATGACCCTCCAATTATGCTAGCCCCATACTGTAAATGACTTTGAATAAATGCATGATAAAATATATTTAATAACTTTTTCGGTACGATTCTTCTTGCCCTATATATAATATACATTCCCAGCTGTAACTTCTTAACCACAGCAGCTACCTGGAGTTTCCAGTTAAGCTCCTTATCTATAACAACCCCAAGATACTTTATGCTGCTCACACTTTCCAAATTTTTACAGAGACAAATTTGATTCAATGTTTTATTCAGTGGACAACTATGTATAATTAAACTATTACCATCATTTCTATTTTTATATTCCCATGAATGCTTCATATACTTAGTTTTCTCTTTATTTAACACCAATCCATTGTCAGCTAACCACCCATTAATTATATCAAGATCCTTTGTAGCATTTTCAAATACTTCCACATCATTCTCACCCTCACTAACAATGCATGTATCATCCGCATAGTTTAATATTTTACTACAAATTTTTAAATTATTAATATCATTAATATATAGAATAAATAATAATGGTCCCAATACCGAGCCCTGTGGAACTCCATAATTCGTGTAAATCAAATTACTCTTTCTTCCTTCAATTAAAACTTTCTGTTTTCTGCCTGTAAGGTATGACTGCAACAGTTTATTCGGTAATCCCCTTATTCCCATTAGATTTAATTTATCTATTAATTTTGAGTGAGAAATGCCGTCAAATGCTTTACTTAAATCTAGGAAAGTCGTTATAACCCTTTGTTTATTATCCAAAGCTTTGAGAACATTTGTCACTAGAAACGATATAGCATCTTCTGTACCCATTTTTTTTCTAAATCCAAACTGATTACTACTTATAAGTTTATGTTTTTCCACAAAACTAATCAATCTTTTATACATTATCTTTTCAATCAATTTTGAAAATATATTAATAATCGAGATTGGTCTATAATTGTCAAATTTTGTTTTATCACCAGTTTTATGTATAGGAATTATTAATGCAATTTTATAAATATCAGGGTAAACTCCAGTATTTAATATTAAGTTATAAATATGAAGTAAACAAGGACTAAGCTTCCACTTATATCTCTTCACGATTTCACCATTAATACCATCATCACCCCCTTTTTTAGTAATATTTATTTCATCAATTAATTTTTCTATTTCAACTATATTGGTCTCCGTTAGATACATACTTTTTATATTATTTTTATAACGTTTCTTATCTCTAACTCTGTTTTTGTATCTAAAACTAGTTAATTTCGCTTTTTTAGCTATATCCTCCCCAACAGAAGCAAAGTACTTATTAAAATCATTTAGTATAACCTCTTCATTACTATCTGGCCAATTATTAAATTTAATAGTATTCTTCTTTGAAGGCATATTTAAAAATTCTTTAACAACTATATACTGCTTTTTAATGTCGTGTGAGCTCTTTTTAATCAATTTTCCAAAATATTCATTTTTATTTTTTGTTATTTCTTTCTTGATTTTATTTCTTAGTGCTTTATGTTTTAATATTAACTTTTTATCATTTTTATGGGTTTTAATCGCAGCAAACAATTTATCCCTCAACAAAATTTTCTTTTTTAATTCTATCGTGATGTATTCTTTGTTGTCCTTCACTCTATCACTTGTTTGCTTTCGATTCGTTATGAAGCTGCTACTTTCAATCATCTCTTTAATCTTTTGAGTAAGTTTTAAAGCTGCTTCATTCGGATCGCTTAAACTGGTAACTTCGTTTATGTCAAAGTCAGCAATCAAGTTATCCATGATCTTAATATCAAAATGTTTCTTCATTGTCTCTGTATTTGTAGATTTACCAATATCAAAATTCTTTGTGTCTTTCTTTAATTCAATGCATAATGCTTTGTGATCGGTAATGCTCCACTCCAATAGCTTAACACTAAAATCATTCAATCTTCCACTTTTAATAAATACATGATCCAATGTTGATAAACTTATATTCACTCTTCCTTTCTTACTGACTCTTTCACTGCACCTGGTATACTCAGTAAAATAATAGAAAAAGCCGCATGCAGTCATCATATTTAAATATTCATCAACAAATTTATCTCTACCTCTTAAATTTACATCCAAATTAATATCACCTGCAAAAATAATATTATTACATTTCTCAGCTCCTCTAAGCCATTGTTGCAATTCATTTATAAACACCATTTTATCAGATGAGGGAGATCTATATACTCCTAGAACCGTAAACCACTCAGAATCAGACTTTAATTTGCAATCCAAGCTCACTGCATCGCAACCTTTACCTAATTTTAAACTTCTAACATCTTTAATATTCATATTATCCTTAACATAGATTGCTACACCACCTGCCCTTCCACAATTATTAAACTCGTAGAAGGAATTATATCCGTTTATATAATAGTTCACTTTTTCATACTCTTTTATCCATATCTCAACTAAAATTATAATTTTCGGTTTAACCAACATATTATCTAGATAAAGATCAATGAATTCACCAAAATTAGCTCTTAAACTTCTAATATTTAGAATTATTATATCCCCACCAGTAAATTTGTTTTCAACTACATCACCACATGTTTTACTGTTATCATCTATTCCATCCGGTTTATCTAAAACCTGTAAATTAGCAATCACTAACTAGTAAATAACTGCTCATTGGGCTCCTCCAACTAAAACAAACATTGACTTATTCATACTTTTACCAAAAATATATAAACACATGGTCCTAATTAACCTTGATTTTTGGTTTCATACTTTTGAAGATCATCCAAACAGTAAATGATTTCTCTTTTGCTCTTCTCTTTCTCTTTGATTAGAACTCTACCCTCGTCTATCCAAACGTCCCAAATGACCTCTGCTTTCTTCAAATATCTGGCTTTCCCGAATGCCTTGTTTAACTCCGGACAAAGTTGCTCATTTAGATACAAAACCGCCTTCGAAGGATTTCCAGGATACAAGGTAGCTACTTTGATCCCACCTTTTTTCTTTCGAAAGGCTTGGATCATTCTCCTTCTCTGTTCTTTGTTCTCCAGTTTTGCAACTATGTTGGAATTTTTGAAAACAAAATTAAGTCGGTGTGCTGCAACTGTAGAAACTTCAACCTTTAAGAAACTGGCTATATCACCAACAATTTTTGTGCAATCTTCTCCTTCCTCCTGAGGAAAGCCATTAATTATAATGTTTGCAGAACGAGAATACTGTTCAATCGCAATTATACGTCTATCACTTATCTTCGCTTTTTCTTTTAGCAAAACATTTTCTTCCTCCAGCATCATAACTTTATCTTGTAAAACCACAATTTTTTCATTTGACTTCGACAAATCTTCAAGCTTATCCTTAATCTTATCAATTTCGTTTTTCATTTCATCCAGTTTGTCAAGCTTCTTCAATTGTTCATCAATATTATCAAGTTTACTTAGCTTTTGCATTATCATAGTAAACATTGAAGCATCAATATTATGATTTTCCAGATTGTTTACATTATCCATTGTGTCTGTTTCGTCATCATTTAGGACTGTTTCATCATTCCTGATGATGGATTTTTCCATTTTGCATTTTGAACAGTAAAATCTGTTTCTTCCATCTATTTTCTTGCCCAGAAAAATCTCTAAACAAGCTTTATGACATCTGGACGTACAGACCTTGCATTTGATGGACTTGTCAGTCGCCGATTCAACCTCAGTGTGGCAAAACTCACATTCCATTTTCCACCCAGCCGAAAGTCACGTTGTAGTTCTTTTAAGAGTTCACCTTTGGCACCAAATTCACTTCACTCTTTAGAGATGTGACTAAGGAACAACTTTGTGCGCACAAACCGAACAATTTCAACTTTTGGTCCAAGTAAAATACAAAAATTTGAGGAACGGCCCACTTACAGCAACTAGCCAATTGACGCCATTTTGTGTGGTGTCATTCAGGGATATATCTACATATTATATACATATTGCCGGTTGTGAGTAAGTGCGTAATTGAGTGAGTGAGTGAGTGACTGATGCACAGCCCAAACTGCAAGAGCTAGAAAGCTGAACAGCTAATAAACTTTTTTGAAAAGTTTACAGCTACTTCTTGGAAGCTTTCTACATTATAATTCGTAATATAACGTAATACTTCGTATAATAACGACTCTATACGTCGTTATTTAGGCTATTACATCGTCGCTTCTGTGTAAAATTATTTTTTTAGTATGGTCATATTGATGCCGATTATCATGAATGCATTTTATGCACATGATAAATATTGAAGAAGTCCCCGTATGGGGAATGTGTCTGGTACACTACGTCATGGTACAATCGCCAGAATGAACAAGTTTTTAGAAAGTTTCAAAATTAATTTAAACCAATTGAGCTTCTTTTTAGATTTATTTATTAGTTCGATAGATGATGACGTATAGTTCTTTTGTGCAAGTCATTCATTCTACATACAACACATATCCAACCGTTCTTTTTAATATCGATCATCGGATGTTGAAAGGGCTTTACTCGAAAGAGTGTGTTTATGCGTGCAGTCGTCTAGAACCGGGCTCCCGAGTAGATGAAGTACCCGGTATTATGGAGTTCCCGGAAAGTAGCAGGAAACACTGCAGTTGAATTAAGATTTCCCAAGATACAACCGAAATCTAGGGTCGTGCCTTGGGGTGTCATAACTGTGAATCATGCTTAGAAACACAAATGTAGTGAATTGTAATGTTATACGTATTTATTCTTTGGAAAGAAATCTTTAAGAACTT
>JAQFXR010000035.1:0-11008 GCA_034693625.1 Epicrius mollis
TGGAATTCCCCATAGGCCCCCATGTGCCAGAGCTTTACCAGAGATATGCCAGAGCTACCAGAGAAGTAGTAACACCCAACTTTGAACCTTAAGGCCACTGTTGTCTTTCCGCCATCTCCAGTCTGTGCTGTTTTTGTTTCAATGGCTGAAAAAGCTCCATCTGACATGGACTCTGTTGACGAGATTTGTCAACACTGTAATAACTTAGTGATTGACGGTCAAAAAGGTCTCCAATGTGATTCGTGTAACTATACTGGTACCATGCTGATTGTGAGAAGATTTCATATACGGACTTTACTAAATTCGAAGGTTCAGACCAGGAATGGTACTGCAAAACCTGCACAACGTCTCATAATCGCAATTCAGATTCCAAACTTACAAAGAATTCAATAATCCTTGGTAATGATGCTACCAATACAGGAAGTTCTAATGGCAATTCTTCTGTTCCGGCCTGTCCTCAGGGTTGTGATCCCTCATCTGCAACACCGATCACGTCTGCTGACCTTAATAATGCGCTCGAAACATCCCTTAATAAATTTCGGGCAGACATCTCAAGGGATATATCTGCAAGCATTGCGATGGCGGTGCGCGATCTTGGGGTAGCCCTTAAAAATGAATTTAAGGGTGACTTGGATCTACTTACTAATGATGTTGAGGCTAACAGGACCAAGAATGTTGAACTCAGCGAAACGCTCTCGAAGTGTGTAAGTGCCATTGACAAATTAAAAGTCGAGAATTCGCAGCTGGCACGCTCTCTGGCTGAATTGGTGCGGGAGAGAGAGGTGGCTATCGAGGGGCTCAAAAACTCGAGTTCTCAGATGGAATTGGCAATACAGAAGACAGTGAAAGAACAGGAGAATCTACGCGCTTATAGCTATGCTTACAATTGTTTGCTCCACGGCTACAAGGAGCAGGCTAGTGAGAACTGCCTTGACATCATCTCTTGTGAGCTGCGTGCACGCGGTCTGGCGGCCGTTATTCCGTCCTTGGAGGGCACAGCACATAGACTGGGACCTCCTAAGCCGGGTCAGTCGAATAAGACTAGACCCATTGTCTTCAAATTGCTGGTCAGACCTGCAGTTGGTCAAATTGTGGACCAACTCGGCAAAACCAAGGTGGGTGCGACCGGTCGTTACTTTACAAGACACTTGACAGCCTTCCAGCTTCAACAGTTGAGGGCAAAGCATAATGCCAGGTCAGCTCCTTCGAAAAAACGCTAATCTCTCGGCTACGGTGGACTGTGGTATGTTTAGTGACTGTGGAAAGTTCTGATGTCACTTATCTTCAGACGTCATCTTTCAATTCCACTCACTCTTCAGGATTGCTGTTGATGTCTGCATAGTTTGTGAAAATCCGTACCTAGATATACATACATAGCGAGATTTTAGGTAGTTCCTATAGGTAAGACTGTTAGGTAGCACTACATATTAGTTAAACTTAGATCAATATAGTCATAACTGAAATTGTAAATAGATATATACTGTTAGTTTAGTTGGTAGAATTATATGGTTGATATTGTAGATTTCCTAAATGATGCTTATAATGTTGAAGACAGTTCAAATGGTGTACATTCTGGATTTATCCCAATTTTATTTAAATCATCTGACAGGAAACCCCTAAATAATTTTTTTCCGAATCCTGAGGGACTGAGTAGTCTTTTATTAAATGCCAGAGACATGACTAGCTGCGATAGAATGATGGAAATTAGCTCTTTGGTGGCTGCCACAAAGCCATGTTTCTGTTTCATAACAGAGACATGGTTAAAGTCTAATAACAAGTCTTTATACAATATGGATGGCTACAATTTCTACTCTAGAGAGAGGGTACACAAAAATGGGGGAGGCTTGGGTTGTTTTATTAGAAATGATTTTACTGCAGAAATTCTTGACATTCCCCTGACGTTGCGTGCCCCTGAGGTAGTTGGCGAATTTCTCCCTATTCTGTGTCGTTCGGCTAAAACTTTAACATTAACCCTAGTCTGTTATCGTCCACCAAATTCCTCTCAGATTCAATTTCTTAACGCATTAGTTCCCGTTGCAGAGTTCCTTCGTTCCAAGGCGGGCGAGGCACCTTTTGTCTTGGCTGGAGATTTCAATATAAATCTTAGCGATTTATCCTCTTCCTCCTCCAAGCAATTTTTGGATGCCTTAATCTCCTTGGGTCTCAAACCTGCAATCACTAATGCTACAAGATCACAGTTTAGGGCGGGAGTTTTGTCTGAAACATTAATTGATAACATTTTTATCGACTCTCTTATAAATGATTTTAATGCTACTGTGATTCTTTGTGACATCTCTGATCACTTTCCAGTTTTTTGCAATTTGGGTGTTCCATCTACGGGCAATCAGAAAGTTGAAAACCCTTTAAAGCAATTTAAGAGTTTCAATGATGAAAACAAATCTAGGTTCCAGTGGTTGTTGTCTAATTTTGACTGGAGTAATCTTTCATCGTTTACTGAACCAGAGGCGGCTTTCCAATACTTTTTCTCGAATTTAGATTCCCTTTATCATTCGGCATTTCCTACCCTATCGATTTCTAACACTAAATCACGGAAACCTGCCGAAGCTCCACAGGCTCCCTGGTTATCTCAACATTTGTTATCCGAAATTGGTCACAAGAATTGGCTCTATTTTAAAAGTAGGTCTTGCCCCCATACTTCTGTATTTAAAACCCTTTATGTAGAGCAAAAGAAACGTGTTAAGATGTTATGCTCCCAAGCCAAAAAGGCATATTATGACAAAATTTTCGGCGCGGAAACAAGATCATGTCCTAAGGACCATTGGAGAAACATTTTTAAATTATTTAAGTCCAACGACACAGAATCTGGAACCAATACACATCCAATATCTTTAAAGACAGCTGCCAATGGTCCCCGTGAGTCAGGGAGTGGCGCGGTCTCCGATTTATTCAATGATTATTTTACGGAAGTGGGGTCCCTAAATGATTCAAAGTTTCCTCCCCTAAATCTCGATCAAATTAGTATTTCTTCACCTAGCTTTCCTTCTTCTTTGGCATTACTACCTATTTCCGAAAGTGATATATTGGCAATTGCAAAAACTACAAAAGCAAACTCAGCGGGTGCCCTGGTCGGCGTACCGGGTAGTATCTTGAAGGAATTCATTGGACTAGTCGCATCCCCTTTGGCATTCTGCTTCAATCTTTCAATTCAATCTGGCATTTTTCCAAATTGTTTAAAGCTAGCAACTATTATCCCGCTTTACAAGAAAAAGGGTTCCAAATCTGATCTTTCCAGTTATCGTCCAATTTCCAATTTGCACTTTTTGGCTAAAATCCTAGAGTCCTACATTAATAAATATATTCTTAATTTCCTGGAGAGAAATAATATTTTGAGTAGCTGTCAGTTCGGGTTCCGCCCACATTTAAATACAACCAAGGCTCTTTTATCCCTTCAGGAAATTATCACTAGAGCTTTTGACTCTGGAAGATTTGTTTTAGGTGCTTTCTTGGACATTTCAAAAGCCTTTGATTGTGTGAACCATGCCATCCTACTTAGAAAACTTAAGCACATGGGCATAAGGGGAATCGTCTTAAAACTAATAAAATCATTTTTAACTGATAGGCAATACAGAGTTTTTGTTAACGGAGCTTTTTCCGAGTTCAAAGTGTGCAATTTCGGAGTACCTCAGGGTTCAGTGCTTGGTCCGTTGTTATTTATCTGTTTCATTAATGATCTTTTCCACATAAAGCTAAACGGTCAATTAATTTCATACGCAGATGACACAACTCTTCTGTTGCCTCATGATGATCCTCAGGTTGTAATTTCACTCTTTAATTCAGATTTGGAAAAAATTGTCAACTGGTTCTTCATTAATAGACTCTCGCTAAATATTGGTAAGACTAATATGATGTTCTTTAGGACAAAACGGACGAAGGTTTTCCCTGACTTCAGCTCCGTTCATTGCTCAGGCACCACCTTGCCTCTAGTCAACGAGGTTTCCCTACTGGGAGTTAAGGTTGAGTCCTCTTTGGCTTGGAATAGCCAGGTTGATTCAGTTTGCGGCAGGTTATCGGCTGTTATAGCCATTCTCTATAAACTACGCTTGTTACGTGTTCCCACTTCTAGTCTTTTGCTTGTTTATAAGGGCTTATTCCTACCTTACTTAACTTATGCCATCACCGTCTGGGGCTTCATGACACAGGGGAACTTTAGACGACTCCAGGTTCTACAGAATAAAGCTTTAAGAAATGTTTTCTATTTGGGAGCTAGGGACAACACCGAGACTTTAATGTTAAAATACAAACTACTTTCTGTCGAAAAATTGCTAGCTTTTTGGGCCTCATTATTTATTTTTCTACAGAGCCATTACTCTCATGGATCTGTTCTTAGCAATAATTTTACTTTTGTCCCAATTAGTAAACTTCGTAGCTTTCAAAATAGTATTTTGCTACCTTCTGTTTCTCACAGTAGGCGCGAACGGTCATTGTTCTTCTCTGGCATACAAATATATAATGGCATTCCATCTTTAATTAGAACCCACTATACGTATTTAAAATTTAAAAAATCTTTATTTAAAAGCTATTTCTCCTAGAAATTTCTGGGTTTAATTGTGCTGCACCATAATATTTTTGAGCTGTCTTTTCTTGTATCCTTATGTTTTCTAGTAATGAACATCAGTTATGCGTTGATAATCTAGGTAGATATACTTTTAAGGTATTAGGTATCTGTGATGTATCACTATTCAGATTTTTTTTTCTTTTTTTTACAAACTTCAGTGCTAGGTAGTAGGTATTTAGTTAGAGTTTTTAGATATGAGTTGTAGTTGTTTTGTTAGGTATTTTTTTTTACTAGGCATAATTTTAGGTATACCCTACCTAATGTAGGCATTTTTATGTCGAGCGGAAATAAAATTATTGAATTGAATTAGGTACTTTTAGGTATAGTGTTGGTATTTATACCTATCATACTTGTAAACAATATACCCAAAATGTTCATTCCTTGTATACATGGTTCATGTTGAATGAAAATAAAATTATTGAATTGAATTGAATATATCTGCCTGTCACACGGAGCTCCCCTTGCGCAACTTGCTGCGCATCTTTCTTGTCGTAAGAGGGCGGAGCTCCCGTGTGGCGGGAAGACTTGAAACGGTTTTATTGTTTGGAATAAAATATAACACTTTTAAATATGGTATCACAACATGATTTCTTTCAAATATATATACAAATGAAATAAATTGTGATTACGTGTACTTCTTGTTCGGGAACCTTAGTCTTCCATATCTGGATATTGAAGCTGTACCGATGGGCCCCGAATTTGTATCTGGGATTGTACCGTCCTGGACCTGTCCTTGAATTTCCGAAGAGTCTGATGGATCCTCTGGAGGACCATCACTTCCATCATCTTGAGTAAAACCCTCATCACCGGCGGACTCCTCAGATTTATCATCGGACTCCCCGTTCAGATACGGGCAGCAATTATCAACGATTGGCTTGACCTGTTTGTCGCAGTCAAGAGTTTCTTCGAATTTTCGCAGGAATCTTCGATTTCTGATGTATCTTTTCCCGGCTTCGTTGGAAATGAGATATGACCTTGGTTGAGCAGCTTTTCCCACCACCGTTGCTTTTGACCATTTTCTTTTCTCAGTCTGAAAGAGTATGGATTGGCCCTCGTGAAGATCTGGCAGTTTTCGCGCATGCTTATCGTACGACTCTTTCGTTTTTGAATTAGTGTCATCTATCCATTTTCTGCGACGAGAATACGCACTTGGAGGGACTTGACGCACATGTGAAAGCTGCGTGATAGCAGTTCTTAGAGTTCGACCGTTGTTCAGTTCGGCAGGTGAGTAGCCATCGCCTTGAGGAGTTGTTCTGAGTGTTAGAAGAGCCTCATTAAGGTCAGTTCCGGTTTGCCTTGATTTTATTATGGTGGCCTTCAGAGTTTGAACGAAACGCTCGATTTTGCCATTTGATTGTGGGTATCGGGGTGACGAAGTAATTAACTCGATTCCCCATTGCTTGCATTTTTGAGCGAATTCCACACTGTTGAAAGGCGGGCCATTATCCGAGCGTATTTGCTGTGGAATTCCGTTTATGAGCCACCACGATGAAAGTGTTTCAATGACTTTGCTTGCGGTTGACGTTTGAAGCCGTCGTAGTAGAAAGTCATTTGAAAAGTAATCAACACACGCCAAAAAGGTCTCTCCATCAATGTGAAGAAAGTCCATTGCAATTATTTGCCACGGAAAAGATGGACTTCTTGATGGTTTTAGAGGCTCCCTTCTCTGCGACAGTGAGTACATTTGACACGGCGCACACCGCGATATCATTTCGCGAATGTCATCTGCCATGGCTGGCCAATAGACATTTTGACGTGCAACGTTTAACGTCTTTTCGATTCCTTGGTGAGCCTTGTGAAGGTCGACAAGCACCTGCTTGCGTGAAGCCAATGGAACCACTAGTCTACGATCTTTGTATACCAGGCCCGAGTCCTCGCTTAGGTCGTCACGAACAGTCCAATATGGACAAGCGACAGGATCCAAACTCTTCCTTGTATCTGGCCAACCCTGGGCAATGTAGGAAAGGACGATTTGTAGTTGGGGATCTTCGAATGTATGCTTTCTCATCAAAGCTGCACGATCCTCAGTTGTCGTGACAAGCGCATGAACAGATGAGTTTTGATGTTCAATTTCCCCCGTGTCAATGCTTTTTGTTGCCTCGGGTGAGCGAGAAAGGGCGTCTGCGACCAATAGACGTTTTCCTGGAACATAGACCAGCTTGAAGGTGTATCTCATGAGTCTCAATACCATTTTTTGAAGCCTTGGGGACAATAGATTTAAGTCCTTGTTAACTATGGCCAACAAGGGCTTATGGTCGGTTTGAATTACAATCTCTCTGCCAAACACGTAGTAATGAAAATGTTCGCAGCCAAAGACAATTGCGAGCAATTCTTTTTCAATTTGGGCATAGGCTGACTGAGTCTTCGTGAGAGTTGCAGAGGCGTAAGAAACTGGTCTCTCTTTTTGCAACATTACCGCTCCGAGACCATGAGAACTCGCGTCGACCGATAGGACTACAGGTGTGTTTTCCTGGAAATGAACAAGAATTGGGGCAGAGGTTAGATCTTCCTTAAGCTTGTTGAAAACACGAGTGTGATTTTCGTCCCATAGAAAAACGGTCTTGCGGTGAGTAAGTTCGCGCAAAGGAGCAAGCTTCTGCGAGGAATTCTTTATGAACTTGGAGACGTAGTTATACATGCCGAGGAATTGTTGGAGTTGAGCAAGGTTTCTTGGGTTGTCGAGTGATTTAATTGCGTCAATTCTTGAAGCTGGAATCATGATTCCTTCCTGCGATATAATATGGCCGACAAAAGAGACGCTCGTGGCGCATTCGACAAACTTTTCTCGTGACAATTTTAATCCCACCTTTTGGCATCTTTCCAAGAATTTGACTAAGTTTGACCTCAGTGTCTCTCTAGATGATCCGTAAATCAAGAAATCGTCAATGAAGACAATCACACCTTGAAGATCGCCAAAAAGTTGGTCCATCTTCTGCTGCCACACTTCAGAGGCATCCGCAATGCCAAATGGTAGACAGTTGAACTGTTTCCTGCCCCATGGCGTGCCAAACGTACATAGATCCCTTGAGTGAGCATCCAACTGCAGTTGCCAAAAAGCACTGTTGCCATCTGCCTTCGCGAAATACTTGGCTCCGTTTATCTTGCTTCTTATTTCTTCAAATGTCGGAATGGGGTGACTCACTCTTTTCAACTTTGAGTTAATATACCTTGGATCCAAACAAATACGCAGAGTGCCGTTTGATTTCATTACAGTGACCATGGGTAAAACAATCTTTGTTGGAGAAGTTACTGATCTTATCACACCGGCTTTCTCCATTTGTTTTATCTTTTGTTTGACTTTGGCCAACAAAGCGAGTGGAATTCTTCGGACAGGATAGATCTTCGTGTCCACCTCTTCTTTCAATTGGATTGAGTGTTTGCCCGGAATCCTTCCCAACTTCTCGTCAAAAACCTGTGAAAAGTCATCAGTTATGTTAAATGAGCGAAGAGTATCAACTGGAATACTGTTTCGATGTATTAGGCCAAAACGAACGCATGAAACAAGTCCCAGTATTGGAGACGATTGGGTCTTCACAACATAAAAAGTCACATAATCCTGAATTGACGATCCCTGTGGTTGAATTTTTATCCTGAAGGTGCCAAGCATTGGAAGAACATGGCCTGAATATGTTCTGATGGCTTTAGATGCAGGGCACAATTTTGGTCTTGGATTTAAGTTCCTGTAGTATTGTTCGGGCAACACGTTGCATTGGGCACCAGAATCCAATTTTACCTTGACACTCAGCTTTTGATTTTCCAAGGTTACATGTTCCCACCAAACGTCATGTTGTTTTCCGCTAGCTGCTTCAGGAATATATTCATCCACGTGTAGGAAAACAGGCGATAGTTCACTCAGAAGCAGGTCATTAGCCTGAAGTGTATCGTCATCCGAGCTACTGCACTGTATCTCATCGCACCTCTTGCATTCGTCGGCGCCGGCGTAGTGACCCAGAGTACCACAGGCGAAACATTTAACAGATCTAGCATTGCACTTGCCTTGATGATGACGCCTACAGCCTTTTGAACATTTGAAATTTGATGGAGGTCCGGATAACTTCTTGCGCTTTGTAGGCACCTTGGACACTTCATCCAGAGCCTGGTTGCTAGCCTCCTGCGAGCCTGAGAATGAACCGAAAGGCTTGATCAAGTTACTTTGAACGGATTTACTAAATGCTAGCTGGCGTGCCTTTGTGATAGCTTCATTCAGCTGGATATCCTTTTTCTGTAGCAATTCTTTCTTAATCTCCTCATCAGACGTACCAATGATGAGCATGTCTCTGATAAGACCATCGCGACAGCTACTGCAAAAATCGCAGTCCTCGATTTTGTCTTGTAGGTCCATCACGAAGTCGTCAATAGAACGGACCCCTTGACGCATATTGAAAAATTCGTAACGATTTTGTGTGACATTTTCGAATTGTAAAAAGTGTTCACGAAAGGCATTATGAATGTCTACCAACCTTGGGAAAGGTACCTCCTGATCAGTTTCATTCTTTATTTTGCCTGTCGGCACGATAGTCAGTCTGTTGAAAAGCCGCAAACCAGTTTGCCCCAAATTCGCAAGAAAAACGGCACGCTGTTTTTGAAGAGATTTTCCCGAAATCTCCAGCGCGTCGGCATGAATCTCCCAAAGTTGTAGCCATCTCTTCCATTGAACGAGTTGACTTGAGCCGGAAACAAGCACAAAATCACCCAATTGCTTTGTTGGGCAAGCCATTTCGAAAACGCCCCCAAAAACAAGCGTTCGAAATCCAACTTATTGAGTGAAGAAATTACTGGAAACACAGTTCATTCACTGAGCGTGAGCACGATTATTCCTGACACCATGTTGTAATTGTTGAGCTCTTTCCCTGAACAGGGAGACGACAGTAAAAAGGACACCAACTTGATTGCATGAATCCACTTGTCAATATGAATCTGCCTGTCACACGGAGCTCCCCTTGCGCAACTTACTGCGCATCTTTCTTGTCGTAAGAGGGCGGAGCTCCGTGTGGCGGGAAGACTTGAAACGGTTTTATTGTTTGGAATAAAATATAACACTTTTAAATATGGTATCACAACAGGGTCAACCGAAGTTCTGTTGCATCGAATGCATAAAATTTAAGGAAAATTCGTGAAGTGATGAATTCATGAAGATTGAAAATTTATACAAGATGATAGCGATCAATGAAGTTACAGAATATAGGCCAAAGATTTTAAGTCTGAGTTTACTTACTCTGTGGCCTCTTTAAGTAATTCAGAAGTCCAGTCAATCATTGCAACCCCAGCATCAGCCATACGCTCAAGGCGCGCCTCTTTGCTTTCAACGTCCACTGTGGGAACATACCCGGGCTTCTTCTTTTCTTCATGTTTTGATATTATAGCCAAATCTTTGACCAGTTCCTCGATCGTATCACGCAACTCGTCTTGGACTGGAGCGATCGCGTTTGTGGTAATGCATTTTATCTGTAAAAGTCCACAATAATAGTTATCTACAACCTTTTTGTTGTAAATTTTCAATTTTTATATTTTTAAGGTTGGTGTTTGTCTCTGTGGTCTGTGCGTCTTACAGACGATTAACGGGAAATTTGCCATATTGCCTATGTCCTGTTATCAACTTTATTGTAAGTGTCAGCACTGGAGGTATTGTGCCTAGTTTGATTTCTGGGCGGGTTTTTAGCATTTTTGCCGAAATTTTTTCTTAGCCGGAAGGCAGACTATTTTAGATGTGGAATCCAAAACAAGTCCAAAACAAATCCAAAACAAGCAACGTGTTTTCTCACGTCGCTGTGTGGGATACATTTAGGCCAAATTTCAACTCCATCCCACGGGTATAGTTTTCTCTGGGAATAGAAAAGAAAAAAAAATATAAAACTCAAAATTTGAAATGGAAAAACTCAAAATTTAATTTGGGAAACGGGAATAAGGAGGGCGTTTGTGTAAATTAATCAATATAAGAAGACGAGTAGCGCCAATCAGTAGACGCGTGAAGGCCGGCGAGACGGCCCGGAACGGCTAGTTAAATTTTTAAATTAAGCTTATCGACGGTAAAACAGATTACGTACAGTTTCTTCTGAGGGATATTCGGGTTTTGAGTTTTCTAAATCAGAAGATTTCTCTGTTGCAGTCTCGGAATCTTGAGTTGGGCCTGAAAAACAATTAAAAACAATAAGAATAATACTATAATATATAAATAATATGTTGTGTGCATGAGCTTGATTCTCTGATCGAAATGTTTTCTGACCGTCTTTAAAGAAACCTGATAATGTATCTTGAAATGTACATTGTTCTAAGTTCGATACTTTGCTTTACATAATATGTGTCAGAGTAATAGAGTAGGTAGGTACTAACAAATGGCGCAGTACTAACAAACGGACAGTCGGCAGGATAGTACGCCACTGATGACTCGGCAGTTAACCTCAGTGTTAAATTTATGGCAACTTTGATTGGTCT
>JAQFXR010000036.1:0-11004 GCA_034693625.1 Epicrius mollis
CTTTATTGCAGTAAACATTCCCATGAGTTTTATTAGTAGATAATATTTAGTAGTAGTGAACTTATTATTGATACGCAGTCCAGGAGAGACTTTGTTCACGATTAATAATACTGTAAGTTAAAACTTTTTGAATGGCAACATAAGTATAACATATTCTCGGGTAATATTTTCGCCATGTTGAACGGTTATATATAATATATATATATATATATATATATATATATATGGTCTTTTTCTACATAATATAATGACAAAGTTTTGGGGCAAATATAAATCATACTAATACATTTTATACCGTAAGATTTTGTGCTTATTGATATTATTTCAGCTTTGTGATGTTAACTCTAAATTGCTTTAGTTCACTCACTTAAACCCGCATTTATGCTTAATACATTAGTAACTTTTTTTCTGAATGGTAACAAGCCAATTGGGTTTCAATGGTTTTCACCACAATTTTGCCGCGAGCAAATACGTTAGCCCAAACATTTTTTAGGTTAAAGATGGCATGATTTCTATCATAATGTATATTTGCAGTTGGATAACTCCGAAATGAACTAACTTGTTAAGGAATAACAATTTTCATGGCGCCCACCCAGCTGTGTTCCACTTCAATTAGCCCGTTGGCACGAGCCGTCGCACCACGCCCACTCTGACAAAGGATTAAACTCTCATTGACGCTCGCGTCAAGGATTAGAAACACGTTAAAAACACGTATGTTTTGAAAATTTAGTGAAAATACGTTAAAATACGATTTTATCGAAATATGCAAAATATGCAAATTTATGCAAAAATATGCATTTGCATAGAAATGCCGGCCCCGGTTATCAGTGTTTTATAATTAGGTCCTATAACCGGTTACTTACGTAACCCTTGAGAGTTGAGAGAGAGGAATTCTGGCCGTTTTCTAGTCACTCCACAAGAACGTCACTCCACTCGAACCTGTTCACTGCCTGTGGTGCTCTAATAATATTGGACAACGGAGACGCAATTTTTGTTCAACCCTATCAGTCTTACTTTGAAATTTCTACACCTATCTCTCTCATCCCGCTCTACCCCGTACCCCGAGGTTCACGACTGTAAAGACACTGTGCTCAATCATTTCACACTTCAAGCTATAAAACTTCGTCCAGTAACCTCGCTTGTGTTTGTGCTACCGTAAGGATCGTGCTGCATGAAGAATCGTGATACTTCTGAACCTTCGGAAAGTGGCTGGCATTCTTTTGTCATTATTAGTGTATAATATTCAGCAGTGCGGCGATGCCTATTCTCGGGCGCTGGGACTTGTTCCATCTTGTACACTGTTCGGTTGTACCGGTAGTATCGTCGTGCCCTTTGGGAAGGCCAGGATCATGGGCGAATTTTTTCCCCTCTTCACAGTCTCTCGAGTATCGGACTGTATAGAATGTATAGACACTGTGTACACTTTTCATCCTTCAATTTAATTAATAAAAAGTCTTCTCGTCAGTGAGTATCTGTAAGCCGAACAAGTCGCTTCTTCTTATATCGCATATAGCCACTTAGAGCAAGTATTTTAGTCAGTATTCATATTTCTATTCCTAGTATTACCTATTTCTATTCTTTCCCTTTAGATTTAGATTTTTAATTACATACGTTTTTTTTTGTTTTTATTTTCGGATAGAACTTTTACTCTAGCTCAATACTCGAGATTCCTCCCCCCCCCCCCCCAACTAGCCCATAGTCCTCAAGGCCCGTGTAGGGTTTCGTCAGGATTCAATGGAACAGAGTACGTCACTTTTTAATGCGGGCAGGCTGAACCCACCCCTCCGGCTATAACTACCCTGTCGTCAAGCGCCGAGTACCCAATTTTGCAACCCGGGTAACATTGCGACCAGCATACTCTGTGGCTTCATCTTCAATGGTCTTCACATATTCCTCAACTTCGATGGGTTCACGTCTTTATAAGAGTTGATAAAATCCTCTATGGTGTCAAATGTTCAGTCACACTCGTCCACAAATTAATGAGAATTAGTGTGCAGAGGTCATATTGCAAGAAAATAATTTATTAATTTAAAAAGTGCAAAAACGTTCTCAAAAAAGATAGTGTTGAGCGACAGATATATGGTAAAATAGGTCTGTAAAGAGAGGCCTAAAACTTTTTGCCAGACGCTCTCATCGGCTTTGTTTTGAGCAGACAGTCTTTCATTTGCTTCAACGTTATTTTCACTCCTGTAACCGTGGTGGTAATATTGGAAATTTCGTCGAAGTTTTTCAATCCTCGACTGTCGTATCCAACCCATGCGTCGAATGGAAGTCCGATTACCTTTGCAGCTAGAAAAAAATGCTAAAGTTGTATCAAATGTACGTCTCAAAGCGGAACGTTTGTGAAGACATTCTTGAACATCGTAAGAGTAAATCATAAACTCACGAGGTAATCCATGTATGTTTGGGGGACAAAGAAAGCCCAGCAAAATCCCATCCATCGCTAGATCCAGTCGAATGAGAAACGTATTCTCTTTGTTAGCTTTGTCCGGCCCCACATTGTCCATATCTGAAATGTGCAGAAAGCATTAAACGGTAATAATACTCGATCAGCAATCGTACATCATCTGTTACAAATAGGATATGTTTGTAATATTATTAGGTAAACTGTTTTGATCTTATCTCCTGATTGCGCGTTTGTGTATGTATATTATTGTACTGAATGAAATTATGTCATGCGAGCAAGAGAGAGGATAAATAACACAACAAGGTTGCTAGTGCTGTATAGTATAATAATAATAATGAAAATCAGTTGTTGTTCGTGATTTAATGGCGAGTGGTTTGACTTTACTGGAATCGAAGGGATATTCGCTACCGGGTGTCTCAAAAAAAAAACTTTCAGGTAGACTTTACATGGTAATGTTATTTCTATGAGGATTCAATCGAGCGCGTGCTCTACTTTTCCGGTCGGCGAGATTACAACCGCATAGAAATAACATTACCATGTAAAGTCTACCTGAAAGTTTTTTTTGAGACACCCTGTATAATAATTTGTTTGTTTTATCTAAGCTGTTGCAAACAAAGTCACACGGGGCCCTATCTGGCGAATAAGGTGGATGAGGCATGACAGTGGTGGTCTGAAGTCTGGCAAAAAATTCATGAATAAGAAGGGAGTTGTTTGCTTCAGTTCACGTAAACTCCCAAACTCCTTATTGACTCGACGGCCAGGTGGTAAAAATAGTCGATAAACGAAACCCTTCAAATCGAAAAGACAGTCAGCCCTGCTTCGAGCCAAGCTCGAACTTGTTTTGCTTTTTTCCGTTTTTGCTCTACTGGATGCTTCAATTGGGACTATTGAGCATTTGTGCGGGATGAGTGTGATAGTGAAGAGATGTCAAAGTGAGACACATGGTGATGATCAAAAGTTGGGACTCCGTTGTTCACCCAGCAACAAGAACACTGGCCCTCCCAAAGTGCACGACAATACCAGCGCAACAACCGAACAGTATCCGAGATGGAAGGAGTCCCATCGCCCCAGGATAGCATCGCCGCACTGCTAAGGAAAGATATAGGTGTCGTGACGGGGCTATGGACGGTGCTGCAGCGGATCGGGGGCTCAGATTGTGCTAACAGGATCTTTATCGGAGCTTATAGCGCCGCCAGAACACCCCGGACCGAACGCAAGTCTTTCTTTTACAAAAATTTAGATGGAATCGACGATAATTCCAAAAAAAGTTTTTTTCTCATTTAACGAAGGAAGATGAAAATAGTCAGAAACCCAGTCCTCGTAAGATGACAAAGCAAGCATGGCGGCCGTGTGCCGCCCGTTTAAGGTAATATAGGGTAAGTTTGACCAATCTGTGTTCTCCACATAAAATAGCCGACCAATCGGAATGAACCCAATGGACCAATCAGCAGCTAGTACGTCATTGCCCGGATGAAATAACTTCGTCGACCTCAGTGGCTGCAGCAGCAGGCCACAGACTTCCTTCCTTTAGAAAGGAATCATCAATTCTAGAAGGAATCAAGACTCGGATGATCCTTGAATGACGGATGACGTTTGAAACGGTTTGAAGTTCACTTGACTCGTCACATTCTGTTCTCTGTTTTGCAATATCTCCCCTCCTACATTAACCTCATCACCTGGAATAACGGGGTTCTGAACACTCTTTTCGTACAACACAATATAGTTTTTCCGGGGAGAAAATTCCTTTCTTCAGTTTCAGGATCAGTATACTTCCTTTGATCGCCAATCTGCTTCAAGGGTCTTCCAATGTTCAGACTGACATGATCTGATGAATTCATCACGGGTCAAGTTCCATTATTTGGAATGTTTAGATTTTGTCATATTACCTCCATTTGGGTAACTCGCCCGTAGGCGAATTAAGGTTTACGCTAAAAAAGCTTGTGATATTCAGGGAATCCCAGGGATTCCACTGTGAATCCCTCATTCTGTCTTAGCCTTTAGAGTTTAAATTCGAGTTTAGTAAAGGTTTTTTTAATAACTTATCATTAGCGAGATATTTGTATTAATGCCGTTGTAATCAGCCACAAGATCCACGAGAGCTATAATTTTTTTTTGCTAAACTACGACTTACTTCGTCGTATGTCCTTTAATTCTTAGTCATTGTTATGATGATAGAGAGGATCGCTACAAGGCTACCGCACACCTTTAAAAGTTCTCTGTAAAAGAAAGCCAGTTCTCTGTGGTAGCAAAAAAAGGGTTCAAGTCGAGCGAGATCTCTACCCCTCATTATGAGATTTCATTTTCAAAATTTATATAACTTTTAAATTCCAGTTTTGAAAATCAAACCTAAAAATGAAAAAGCGTTTTAATAAATGATTTAAAAACTTACCAAAGTAACATTCACGTGGAGGATTCAGTATATCAGTCGTCTCGTTTACATAGCAGTACATCATATATCTGAAGTAAAATGTTTAGCTATAAAATAATAAAACGTTTCCCACATAATTATTGTAATTAGGTGTATATGAAAAATACATGACATTTCATATTGCCAGTAAACCAAACAAACAAGATACAAGATATATTGAGACACGCAAGTAAATTTTTTCAAAAAAAAATCTTCTAACTGTACAATTTCCAACAGTGATTGATGATGACCACTTTTCTCTCTCGTATTTCTTCGGTTGTTTCGCTTTCTGTTGTGTTGTTATTGTTTTTTTTAAATGAAAACTTGGCAGCTACTAGTAATAATTTCTAATAATAAGAACTCTAACCTATCAATCTTACAATGTACATTTCGTCCACATGTACCTACTTGGAGTACCTATATTAATCTACAGAGTACGCCTACCAATTTCAACAATATTATATAGTGGTTAAACACGGTTTGTGTTATGCAACTAGTGGCGCACCGAAACCGGAGTTAGTCTACAATGGATAACTGGACACAGCTACACAGTCATCCTTGGTTTTAATAATAAATAATATTATTATTGTAAGAGCCTGTGACGACAGAATAATTTGCAGCTTCGAAGACAACAACGAAGCTGCACGATTAAATCACTTGTTCTTTTATTTCCAACCTAAATTTCAAAACACAAAAAATACAAAATTTCAATAAAAAAAACAGTCGCATTACATTGTGTGTCTCTAAAATTATAAACGGTGTATAGTTACTATATGTATGTAGACCCTTAAATCAGCAATACTTAAAGTGATCAGGGTGTAAGACGACTCTGACTTCCATCGAGCCTTGGTGTGAACCTTTGAATATTTCCTCTCTTAGGGCTCACTCTCTTATTATGTTCTTCTCGTATTATGTTGTTCCTTCACCAGCCCCCCCCCTCATTTATAGAGACACATCATCTCCATTTGCATGTGCCTCCAGAACTTGGTACATGAAGCTTCACGTTTCCCATCCCAAATATTCCATGTAGTTTTCCCTGTATAGTTTTGCTCTCATTGGGGACGTAAAAAAGATGCTCGTCGAAAGAGAACACTTCTGTTCTGTAACGAAAACCATTCTCATCTTCAGTGAAAGTCATACCACACTTCATCGTTTTTCTCGAATCCATGGTAACTTCTTAGGGAATATTACACACTTAAAAAAAAAAAACTTAAAAGTATTTTTCTTCGAAGAGAAGCGGGCACTTAATATATCTCGAACAATACACCTCGCAAAAACCGAACCCCTGTGGAATACCACGCTTAATAATATCTGTTTCATTAAAATTTCATCTTGCATCATATCAGCATAATTGGCAGTCACTTTCTACTGTTCTTACATCAGCTCGTGGTCACGAGGATCCTTTTAACTGTCAGCTTGCAAATGCTGGACATCTATAATATTGAGCTGGAGGTCCAGCGTTTAGCCTTCAGCTGTAGTAAATATAACTAAATGCTCGCCTAAACTGAAGTCCTGGACTTTTCACTGGATTGGTCCACAAATGGAGCCATTCTAGGCTAATTTAGAACATAATTCGTTATACTTGGTTTAAGAATACCTACATCCTTATTATTAAAAGGCTTTCTTCATTAGTGTGTTAGTTAGTTATTCTATAGGCGTCGCGACGGGGTTACGGACGGGGTGGAAAGTTCGAACAGAGGATCGGTGGGCCCTCTTAATCCTGCTAACAAGCGCATTTCGGGTCTTCCAGCGCCATCCGAACACCCCCACGAGCCGATTTGTCGCTTTTTTTGCAATTTCTCGCCGCCATTTAACAAAATCCTAGCAATTTTTCATCGTCGTAAATACAAAAAAATCTTTTTTTTGACCCCCCTCTTTCTTGCAAGTATAAACGTGTCAGTCGTGACGTTGGGAGAAGAATGCGTCGTAAATGTTTTAAATTGGACTCCTCGTTTAAATCTGTCACTTTAACACGCGGACTTCTGTAAACGTGGACTTATGCGAACAGGGACTTTTATACAACACGTCGGTAGGGGGTGAAGGAAAGCTTGAAACCAAGCATACGTTAAGATAAAAAGCAAGGATACTTACGTTGCGTTCGTCTTTGTTTTTGTGTCGTAAATTTGATATGTCATCTTGATTCGCTTATCCTTTTCAATTTCAGATTTGCCAGTCAAGCCGAAATCTGCTTTGACAGCAACGCACTGAGTGGAGTAGTTTCCGGCTGAACCATATTGCCGAATGAACAGTCCCGTATATTCGCCTTCTGAATCCCCCTTTTAAAACAAATACTAGAACTTTTAATTACTCTCAACTAAAATTTACATTTTATTTATTTACAACTAAGATTTACATTTAGGAAAAATATTTGTACATTATCCATGTTTTGATTATCCATTGCAATCGTTCTTTTAACAGGGTCACCAGTCACCACTTTGGGAATTACTAAGGAATGCGACTGATCTGATTGCAGTTTGGAATACTAATGAACTCTATAATAAATTTCGTTAGTTCTTTCTGAATTCTCACAAACTATAACGTTTCTTGGAACGAGCTTTAGTATATTGTAAGGACTTCAAACACGACATTTTAATCGACGTGGAACAACAATAACAACAATATTGTAATATTTATTTACAGGCACAAGACAGTTATGTGGTACACAACAAACATGTAAAACGTGAGATACAGTGCTTCGTCAGTTAGGTTAAAAAATGCGAATAAATAATGAAGAGATAAAAGTGATTCTCATCTTCTTCAGCCCACTGCTCCCGAATACAACTCTATGTAAGGCAGACGATATTACCCATAAATGGTCTGAACCAGGTCAGAAATAGCTAGATAATAAAAACGAGTAGAAAACTCTAGTAAAAGACGTAGAATCAAATTTAGTACCAAAAGTGGTACGTTCCTTCCAAAAAGTCAAAGAAAATATTATGTTCGCCAAGTTTTTGGTTCTTTGAAAGGCGATTCCATTCTTTACTGAGTTTATTTGAAAAAAAGCATTTAAAAAGCCGGAATATTTTCCTCAACTAGTTTTTTTATTAATAGCAACAGGAACAGATTAATGTTCGAGCACTCGAATACGAGTGATGAATATTAGAATAGAAAAACTGTCGATAAAGTAAATAAAAAACTTGCTAAAGTTAAAAACATCCTTTCTATTCCTGATTTCTACGATGGTTTTACTACCTATGTAAAAACCCCATTTTCTACGTGACGTATAGTGCGTAGATTTTGTTGGGGTTCAACATTCAACCAACCGCCTGCGTGCTGCGTGGTCGTGGACCAAGTTTATCTTATATCATAATTGTTTGTTCTATATTGGGGATGTAAAGCGGCTTTGCCTTAAAAATCCCGCGCGAGGTCGCGAGACGACAGGGCATCATGCCTCGGCAACCTCCAGTAGTTGCCGGGAAAAGGTGTAGTATAGCATGTTTAGATCTTGGGAACTGTTAAGGTACGAGAAATCCACAGATGCTAGAATTCGACAGGCCCTCGTGTAGTCACCCCCCAAAAAGGTCACGATAACATACGTCAAGAGGCAACAGAAAGGGAAGGGCTCGATAATCTGTTATGACAGGGGAATCGGCCACGAACAGCGTTGTGACGATATGCTTGTCAGTGACGAATACAGGGTCGTTGGTATGTGGGGAATTCATCATGTTGGAATATTTGACGAGCTTTTCAAAACCACTGCCTATCCCGTAACAGTAGGCATCACCGGATGAACCTATACCCGACTCCCAGCTGACTTAGTGAAAGGTTGAAGTCACTCAGAGAATCATCGAAATAGCTCAACAGATCAAGCGAACCTGTGTCAGTTGGTTTTTTCACCAATACCATGTGAATGGGCGCCGTAAGCAGGTCAACACAGCTGACGACACATTTAGCCATATGTATGTACTACCATGACCAAAGAACACTTGAGTGAATTACTAACCAAGAAACACACACCACCCTTATAACTGGCCGATCGAAGCGGAAGACTGGAAATTCGTCTCCGAACGAAACCATGGCATTCGTCACAGTGTCGGGGCTTAGCCAGGACTCAGTATCAGTAATAGCTATGATATACATTTGGGCGACTGGTCAGATTTTATTCAATTTGGTTACAAGGGAAAGGGAAAGGGAATTAAAAAACACAGGACTCCAGGAACAGACGAATCATGTGGAACCAGTGGGGAAATTATATTATTGAAGTTTTTCATCGAAACTGGCACGAAGGGACCGATTTTCCTCTAGTACTACAGCCAGTTGCGCTTTCTGGGCGCAGCTTCTCATCTAGCAATTTAGAAAGAGTCTGTCTTCGTAAACAGTCATGCTGACCTTAACAAAAGCAACTCAACCAAGATCACACACCTCTAACACACCTTGCTTTTCCAGATTTCATTCACTTTTATTCATTTGACATGACTCAAATTTCCCAACAGTGAGACAATCGCTCAGCCTTAAATTACTATTCAGTAAAATTCAGCGTCTGACACCTCTCAGTCGGCTACCAGATGTGTCAGACAGCAGAAAGGCGCACCCACCTGCAACACCTGTTAACAACAACACAGAAAAGGCAAAGGGTCCAAAAATAGAAAAAACTGAACTCATATGGCTTCGTCTTCAGGTCTTCACATATTCCTCAACTTCGCGAGGTTCACGTCCTTTGAAATGTTGATAAAACCCTATATTGTGTCTGATTAAAGTGATGAATGACACAAATGACAATTAGTGTGCGGATTTCATACTGCTAAAGAATAATTTATTACTTCAAAAGTGCAAAAACGTTCTAAAAAAGTAACTAAAAAACGTTGAAAGACAGATATATATGGTAAAATAGGTCTGTAAAGAGAGAGCTAAAACTTTTTGCCTGACGTTCTCATAGGCTTTGTTTTGAGCAGACAGTCTTTCATTTGGTCTAATGTTATTTTCACTCCTGTAACCGTGTAGGTAATACTGGAAATTTCGTCGAATCGTTTCAATCCTCGACTGTCGAATCCAACCCATGCGTCGAAAGGAAGTCCGGAGACCTTTGCAGCTAGAAAAAATTATAAAGTTACATTAACAACAGTTTACGTCTCAATGCGGAACGTTTCTGAAGCACCTGAACAACGTAAGTGTCAAGACTGGCTTGTACTCCGAAGTCGACGTTGAACTTCATACGCGAAGTACTGGTTATTGTCTCCAAAATAACCGGTTTAATAAGAACAATGACTATTCTGTAGTTCTACGCTGACGTTCAAGGCGCAAGGAGTCTAAACCAGCCTTGAATCATAAACTCACGAGGTAATCCATTTATGTTTGAGGGGCAAAGAAAGCCCAAAAAAACCCCATCGTTTGCTAGATCCAGTCGAATGAGAAACGTATTCTGTTTATTAGCTTTGTCCGGCCCCACATTGTCCATATCTGAAATGAGCAGAAAACATTTAACGGTATTTATAATACAGGATCAGCAAGCGTAAACCTCCTAAGATCCTATATGTACCTATAATAACGAGTTTATTTTTCTGAATTGATGTAAGAATGACATCTTATCGCTTAAGAGGCTCCCTTCAAGGTAGCCCCCTTTGTCTGCAATACATGTTTGAATACGTTTTAAATCATAAATACAGTTGAAAAACGCCGAGTAAACTGAGCGATTCCCCTTGTCTCCCCTCTGACCGCAAAACGTTGTCCTTTAAATGACTTCGTCATATTCAAGACGGGTTGTGTCGTCGTTTAGACGAACACTGTGGTAGATTTTATTTTATAGCCGTTTTCACTAGAGAACTTATATACCTTACGGTACATATGTATATAATATAGGTTCTCCGGTTTTCGCAGCGCCGCCACTCTAAAAATTCATATATCTTATCAAATATACATGCGATCAACCCATGTGAGGTATCGATGTAAAGCTAAGACTCGGGCCTACACTTCTCTTTTAATTTGCCATGAAATAAGTATTAGAATTAAAAACTCTGAGGCAAATGTCGAATTACTTTTATTTTTACTTATAAAAGTTTCGGTTTATACGTTTCTGTTTATACCTTTTTCAATAAACAACGGATTGTAAGCTTTATGGTACCAAATGAAAGACATTTTAACGATCTACAATATACAATCGCTATTTTTCCACTGTATCTGTTGTATGATATGCAGTTTACATGGATATCATTCCTTTTGCTAATTTCAATGTGTACTGCTCGCATGATCTTTC
>JAQFXR010000037.1:0-10898 GCA_034693625.1 Epicrius mollis
AACTACAGGCGCTACCCTGTACCCAAACTAAAATTACTACGGGAAGCCAATATATACCAGGGTATTAATAGGAACACTTCATTCAATTTATTACATAAATGTATGCGGCGCTAGGATATGGAATTATGACAACATTAATTTATCGGTGATCATAAAGAGATTTGGTGATAGCAGCTTCAACTTTGCGGCCCGTGATCGAATCCCTTCCATACAAATCTCGCAGGTACATTGCGATCATTTGTCCCAGATGGAAGAAACGGTCCCGCGCCAGTGATTCCGTTCTCTGCAGCATAACAACCGGGTTCATCGGACCAAACTGAAATACATTCGAAAAAACAAGACGGTCCTGAGCCAATGGAACCACTGCAAAAGGGCCGGTTCCTGTAGCCATCACCCCTTTTTTCAAAATACAAAAGTCATAACTCAGGACAAATTTTACTTACCTCCTCACTTTCCTCCTTGTCCTCCTCCTCCTTCTCGTCGTCCTCCTCCTTTTCACTCTCGTCCTTGTCGCTCTTATCCTTCTTTGCCGCTGGCTTCTTGGCAGCCACGGGTGTCGTCTCCTTTTTCGGCGTCGCTTTCTTAGTCTTCACCTCATCTCCCGATTCATCATCCAATGGAAGTTCATCATCATCCTCGGATTCCTCAGATTCCTCACTTTCACTCTTGGCCTTCTTTCCGTTCTTCTTTTTGCCATTCTTCGACGCCGCCGCGGGCCTTCCCCTCTTCTTGCCCGGTGCCTTGGCAGCTGGCTTTCTGGGAGTCGCCTTCTTCTTGGACACCTTGACCTTCTCACTGATATCCCCATCACTCGGCTCCTCCTCACTGGCCTTCTCGTCCTGCTCACTGTCACTGACCTCCTTGAGGGACCTTCGGGGGACCTACCACTCGAATCATTTAAAAACTGGGAAAACAATGCATCGACACCTGGTAATTGCTGTTCATCAATGATCAACGAACGACCATCTTTACGAAGAAAAAGGGTACTCGGCTGGTTCAGTATATCCTCTCCCAACAACATGTCTGGACCTTGAAAAACATCATCTTCCACCACAATCACAGAACAGTTATTAAAAGTTTTGCTATCAATTACAACCTCAGCAAAAAATCGACCAATAGGTTTTGAAACAGCACCACCAAGACCAGACAACTCCAAGAATTCTGATGGCTGCCACACAGGATGTAACGTCACGGCGGCACGCCTTTTCAAGAGTGTAACCTCCGAACCAGTATCAATTTTTGCCAATATCGGGTATCCATTGATCAATACTGGCTTATCTGTATTTGTTTCGTAATAAAATTTAGGGATACCACAGACAAGACCTTGCCTCGTGGTGACTGTGCATTCTCTTTTGAGATGACCGACAACTCCACAGTTATAACGTTCACGTTTAGGGCACTTGCGTGACATGTGACCTTCTTCTTGGCAATTAAAGCATCTTAGGCCAACCTTGGTCGTGCTATCTTGTAACGACACCGCATCTGAATGATTGTCAACCCTACTTGTCCTAGCCAAAACCCTCGTCGCACCCCGTGTAAGATTTCTTCGGGATCTATTAAACTCCACACAGTCATCCAAATCTCGAATAAGATCATTTATGGTATCATGTTTCTTTGATCTACTCTCGACGACAGCAAAGTCAAACTCAAGCGACAGACCTTGCAGAATTTGCATTTTCGTATCCTGTGTTGTGAGCTTTAATTCAACACACATACGCTCTTTTTCTCGGGCGTAAGCCTTAATCGACTCACTTGGCTTTTGTCTTCTCGATAGTAAAGTTGCCCAGAGCGAGGCCACGTTCTGTTGACAGATGAACGCATCCTTGAAAGCCGTCACCCACCCATCAAGGGTCTTCAGCCTGATCCCCGTGGACAAATGCCAATCCCTTGCGGGACCCTCTAGTTTACGCTGAACGACCAACAGAGTATCGGCATCCGTCCAGCGGGCCAACGCCGCTGTATACTTGAGTGACTCGAGCCAAGCCTCCGCTTCTCTACTGCTTCCTTCGCCCTTGAAAACCACTACCGAATCCGCTGCCAATGAAGTGACTCCCGACGCAGTCCCTGCTCTGTCGCCCTGTTGAAGTGTTGATTGGATGGTCGCCAGTAATTCCTGTTGCTGTTTCAAAAATGTTTCGAACGCTTTTTCATCCATCTTCATTCGAGAATAACGTTCGATGTTATTAACTTTCCGGGAGAACAGAATGTATCCCACTTCTGATGTGTTAGCTTTACTACTCGTGTACAAGTGTCTCTCACACTATCTCTAGCACACTTCACACGAGCACAGTCTATCTAGAACTCCTACGTAACCAAGACTCAAAGTTTAGAACAACAACTAACTCCACTTTTTTAATCCACCTTCAACCACAACCATACAACTGTAAAAATACCACTAAAAACTACAACTGTATTTATGCACAACTTGGTACAAAAAGAACACACACTTAATATTTGATATGAAACTGTCCGTCAAGACAGCGGCTAGAAGACACTCTTGGGCGACCCTGGCTAGTTCATGACTAACACGCCTACACTCGGCCATCCTGCAACTCACAAATTCAACCTGTCAGGTGCCCTGCGCACACGAGTTGAACGACGCACTGGGATACCTGACTCAGACGCACTCTCAATGTGCGAAGTTGCACCGTCCGAATCTTCATTAACAACTGCTATGTTTTCTGCCTCTTCCTCAAGAGATCCCTCAATCTCATCCTCCTCCTCAGACAAACCTGCTTCATCTTTTTCGTCCAGTTCCATTACCCTGAAAAGTTTCAACTGGGAGCAATGTGCGGTCGTCACCGCAGCACGTCCACCCTCCCTAAGAGCAGAGATTCGGTACGTATCACTCGGTAGTATATCTGTAACAACGTACGGTCCTCGGTATTTTGGTTTCAACTTCACAGGAACACCTTCGGTTGCCACGGGAACTCTACGTACAACCACGACATCACCAATGTCAAACATTAAAGCAGGGGATCGGCCCTTGTCATAATTATCAGCTGCACTCTTTTGTGCTTTACTGATGGCCTCCCTCGCTTCCTCTTGCACTTCCTCTGGGCACCTCCTTTGTCCACTGTTGATATCCTCCACGAGACCAGAAATATGATCGCCCACGAATTCTGGAAGATATCCATGTAAAACAAAAAACGGACTTTTCCCAGTACTTTTGTTAGGGGCTGCATTTATCTTCCGCTGTATTTTCAAAAGGTCTTTATCCCAATCTTTCGTTTCTGGTGTCTGTGAATGGGAACTTAACAAAGGAACGAGAACCCTATTAACTCGCTCAACCTGGCCATTACTTTGAGCACGTTGTGTCGAAGTCAATACATGTTGTATACCTTGTGATACACAGAAGTCTTCAAATAATTTTGCTGTGAATGCTGTACCTCTGTCTGACACAACCTTTCTGGGTACTCCATAGGATTCAATAAAATCTTCCAAGAACTTCTTTGCGTACTTTGCCTCTGTCGACGGGCATGCCTTAATGACCACAAACTTTGTCAAGTGTCGACCAAAACAATCACATGGGCGTTCCTTCTTGTAGTCTTAGGCAATGGTTCCAAATGATCCATATGAACAACTTCAAACGGGCGGCGTCCTGCAGGGATAGAGTTGAGCATCCCCGGTTTCTTACCTCCAGCTTCTTTGAGGAAGACACAATCTAGACAGCTCTCGATATGTTGTTTGACATAACGCCTCATACTCTTAAACCAGAATTTTTGCGATATCATACTCATCGTTCGATCCACAGCGAAGTGACCACCAAGATCATGGTATTTCACTAGCAGGTACTTGCCTATGCTCTTTGGTGCAACGAAGAGCATTTTGTTGATAGAATCCACAACAACTTCCCGAAACACTAAACCATTCTGTATAGTGTAGCCCGTTACCTTCGATTTCTCCAAAGTTGTTAAGGATCTTCTTGATCTAACCAGCAGTTCCCTTAAAGCGTTTATCTCACCGTCCTGCCTTTGCAACATTAGGACACGGTCTTCAATTGTCACTAAATTCACCTTGGCCCTTGTTGTCAGCTCAGGTACATCAACCTGTTCCAGCGTAACACCATCTGGTTGTTCTACCGGCGCCGTACTCAAGGCATCCACGTGAGACATCGTGAGTCCATACCACTGTATTTTACCGCTGAACTTTAATTTCATTTTTTATCACTTTCTGTAATTCATAATTCATTATTCATTATTTGGAGTTAAACTTATCTGACGACGTTATATGTATACTTACCTACGTTTTTCATGTATTTTGTGTACCACCTAAGTGCCCTGGGCCTGTGGGCACGTTAAATAAACATTACAATTACAATTACAATTACTCACGTGAATGAATGCCAAGAAGAGCAAGAGATTGGATACCTATGTAAATTAAAGTGCTGAAGAGATCTATTCATATTCGAACCAACGGAATGAGATCATCGTATAAGGGGTTAAATCTATTTCTTTCAGTGGCCCACAACGAACCCAAAATGGAACTTAAACGAAGGTGACCTCGTCAGTGGTTCGACCCCGTCTCACTAGCCACCAACTTCCAAGTCTAACCAAGCCTAATGGCGATTCTCATTCTCCTCTGTTTTCACGTTCAATATTCCAACACCTGAGAATCTCAAATCAACAGAAATGAGAACTTGTTACGTGGCATTACACCATGACCTAATCATTCAAGTGTTCAACAACTCACTTGAATGAAATCAAGAAAGCTGACAAGTCAATTGTCTCTGAAGCTAAGATATCTATTCGTAATGCAACAAAAGGAAGGAGCGGTATCGTAAAAGGGAGTGAAAATCTATTCTTGGCCCTGGCACCTGGAACAAAGAGAAGGAGAGTCAGTGGCCCGCTTCCAGAGCCACAGAAGAAGACGAAGACGTATGAGTATGAGGGCTGAACATCCTCGCTATCGTGTTAATTAGCTAGCCTTCCCTTCTCCTTTAGCTATATATAATAAAGCTGACGTCCGGACACTTCATTCTTGTTCTGACCTATGACGAGTGCTAAGACTTTGATTTGTGACAACAAAGCAAATGAATACACTAATTTACTTCTATACGATAACGTTAAACATATTACTATAAACCGCTATTGGAGGTTCAAATGCCATTAACTAAGAGTGACTTTGTATTTTGAGGCTCACAGAGTTTTTTCTCCAAACCAATCTTGTGTAGTAACTAGTAACTGCTCTCATTTGTTCTCATCGGAAGATTCTTTCAATATTATACTTCTCAACTTCTCTTAGTAAGTAAAAATTGAGTTCGACTTTACATTTAGAAGGCTTTTTCGCACAGTAGCGAACCAACGAGAAAGAGCTCGTAAACTCAGCAATTTAGGAAATATGTGAGAAACATCATCACATATTCTGTTTTATAGATCACCGAAAGATTTTTTGAAGTGTGTACATACTATGAAGTCTGTCATTCACAGTTAAAAGGAAATCTAACATAATATAATATATATTTTAACAGACGACACACCATGTTGGGGTTCGTACCTCCAATGGAGCTCCACCCCTATATAATCCGATATATAACTAGGTACTCACATAGTGTTAGCCTATCCTTTTAGAACCGGTAGAATTTAAACTTGGTAATTTTTATTTAGAACATAATTTACATATTATATTGTTTTGTTTATATTTTGTTAGATTCAAAACTTGGAAACGAAACCACTCACATGTCTGCTTTGTATTTAAATAATAGTTTGAGTTTTGTTGTTGCATTATGTTAGATCTGGCTTTTTATACTTTAAAATCGGCTAAAGTGTTAAGGCTCAGACACAATAGGGGATATCCCTCAATATCCCTTAATATCCCCGAGAATCCACAAGGTTTTTAGCTTAAACAACAAACTTTACTCGCCAGTAGAGAACCTATATAGGGTTTTTCTACTCGCGAGAACCTATATAGGTTCTCTACTGGCAAGTTTAAGTTTGTTGTTTAAGCTAAAAACCTTGTGGAAGGAATATTGAGGGATATCCCCTATTGTGTCTGAGCCTTTAACCACTAAGCCACGCCGTTGGTTACACCTTTTGTATGTAAGGTAATATAATATGCTCGGCGAGCCGGAATATTTTTACCAATGTCAGCCGAACCTTTATTCCTGCCCGGCGAGCATATACTGTTACATACAAAAGGACGCGCGTCATCAGAAAAACCTATAATTCGTTTAGGTTATCCTATTGAATTTCAATGAGGCCAGCGCGCCGCTCCGCGCGCCATATGTATCATCACCTTTAGCGGTATTTAGCGGTTTTAAAGCGGTAAAAACAGAACAGGTTATCTCGAGAAGCAAGCAAAGTTTTAAGTATCACTTTTTGTACGGGATCTGCAGGAAAGGAATTTGATTAACGTAACGTACATATCTTCAATTCTTGCAGTCATGCTCACTTTGATTTAAACAAAATACAACGAGAAGGGTTGTTGGAGAATCGTTGAAGATAATAAACTTATTGAAATTATAAAATATAAAAAAACTACGAATTTGCACAATTTTCTTGAACAGTGAGTTTACAACAAATACTATCGATCTTAAATTTTGCTGATTAAAATTTTATGTTTATTTCAAATCATCTTTTCGCCGAGGACTTTAACAACGACGGCACTGACGGCAGTATCGCTTTCTGGCATTGTCCATTCCGCAGAAGGTCATCATGCGGTACCATTTGAAAAGTTGAATTTCATTGAGAGGCTTGTACTTCTTGGCTTCTTGTGTTGATTTTCTAACGTTGTCAGAAAACAGTGGCCAAACGTTTCGGAGAAACTGATCTTGAATATTATTGCAGTCACTTGGATGATAGATGCCAATTTCCACAATAATTTGCTCGTATAGCTCATAGAATCCTAAAGCGAAACTTCTGACTGTTGGAAATATAGTCTGCTCTTCTAAGTAGAAGTCTTTGAGTTCAACGAGGACGCTTATTGGAATTAAAATCTCCCGTTTATTGGCGCTAACTCGGACTTCCATAGTTGAAAATTTAAATGGATATCGTTTTGCAGAATTGTTCCTTCCCTTCAATTGGAGAGCTAGAAAGTCCATTCTCTCATGAAATGGTCTTTCGGAAAATATCGGTAATGTTCTTTTTAAATCATTTTCTATGGATTGATTACTGTGAAACACTCCAAAATGGCGTTCCGCACCTCCTATCGACGTCCAGAGTTGAGGGTAGTTAACTTTTATGGCGTCCCCGAGCCAATTCCACAATGTAGTCGATTTTGCACCACTAAAGCCTTCACTGTAATAGCCAATTACAAACTTTGCTAAGAACCAAGGTTGCTCCAACGTGGCACCGAAGATAGATCTTGTATGTTGATAGCATTTCTTATCCAATGCCAATGGATCTGGATACATGGCGTCGCTCAGGCGAGAACAACTTCCAGGGCCAAATGCATCGACCAGTAGAGCAGCCGTTACAGCTCGAAGTCCACTCTCAGAAAATAATTGACTAATATTCGTTTCTTGAACTCGATCATCAGTGAGGTTTTTGTTGGAATCACTAGTCGTTGGATCAATTGTGTAATTATATTTACCGATGTGCAAGCTTTCGTTAATCCAGCTTTTGCTTGTATTTGTTAGAAGTTCGTATTCTTTGGTTGCATTATCTGGAAGATTGAAGAACAATTGCAGGAGACCTTCGAATTCTTTTCGATTGGTGTAGAAGATTTGACGTCTTCTTTCAAGCTTTCCCCTAAATGCCTTCAGAATATCGATATTATACTGATCCGATAATTTAACCATGCTTTCGAGCCATACATTTTGTGAGCTAAGATTGAAATCAATCTTGGAGAACAAAGACGATTTAAAATTATTCGCTGACCAGATACACTTGTTGTCTGCTTGATTTGGAACTCTAAATGAACTCCGCCAACATTCGTCATAAAAAGAGCGTGCAACCTTGTGAAGATCTTCCTCACCTTTTGGGTTATCACCGATTAGTGCATTTGTGATATTGTCAATGGTTAACCGAGTTTTCTCTTTGTAATCTATTCCATGAGTCCAGTTTGCACAGTGTTCATGAAATCTTAACTCGGGATTCGACAAGGGTTGATCGGGATTATCAATGAATTCCGTAAGGTCTGGAAATTTTATAAGTCTTAACTTACGACGTACCACTTTCGTTATATTGGCATACTTCAGTTCTTCATCTACATCCACGAAGTTGAGAGCGTCGTACTCAGCTGTCTGAACCATCGGGAATATTATCAGGAATAACGTCGTGAGAGTTATAACTTCATTCAGGGTGAATCGCCGTGATCGGCAATGAATTTTAGGAGACACACTCTTCCGAGGACCTAATTGGATTTGACTCCTGAGTGGTGGAAAACTTTGAGAGCAGTCCATCTTGTCAACTTTAACGACTGGTTTTCGTTTTCTTTTCTTCAAAAAATTTCTTCTTTAAGGAAAATATTATGTTAATTTAAGTAAAGACCGAAAATTCATGCTGACACATGCTTAAAGGGGTAGTGAAATATTTGCAGTTATTTGCCTCAGAAAAGCCTTAAAACTAATTTTACCGTGATTTCGAGAAATAAAATCGATGAAAAGCGTAAATATTTTAATTTTTGTTTTGGCAGGAGTGGTACATTGAGTCCTTTTTTACTGTCACTCCAGTTTTAACTAGCCTCTCTGTAAGATTTCACGCTAGGCCTGCCAATAAGCCAATCCAGCTGTCGGTGGTGGGTAACTTACCCACCAGCGCCGCACCATAATGCATACTTGATTGACAGTATATAACTCTCTGGAACTCATCATCAATTAGTAAAATGCTGATTTTATTGTATTTTATTTTGTTGGCACAATTGAACAGTTGCAGTTCATAAGAAGACTCCAAGATGGCATTGAGGCTCTGCTGCATCGGGTGAGAATCTAGAGGAGTTGAAGGGGTTGTGTAGAGTTTGGAGTCATCCGCGTAAACTTTCTTCTGCACTGGGGGTATCAAAAAGAGAGAGAGAAGAGGACCAACGACAGAGCCCTGAGAATAACTCCAGATGTGATGGCACACTGTGAGCCGTCAACACGAAAAACGTGCGTTTGGCCAGACAATCTTCAATCCAGCATTATAAGAGATCCCTATAATGCAAACCTGTGAAAGCGTGCGAATGTTTGGGATTTGACACTTTATCAAGCGCCTTGGCGTAGTCAAGGTACACTGCATCCACCGATTTCCCGTCATTGAGCATGGAGATATAGTCCTCTAGGCAAGTGAGCAATTGATGGTAGATAGGCAGGGCAGGAAACGTGTTCAGATGCGGAGCTTGCCTAACTGCGAGGTAAGAGCAATAAATTTTTCGGAAATTTGCTGGAGTGGAGCGTGCCTGCGTGAATCTGCCAATGTATTAATTTACTCACCTTCAGTATTGCAATGCCCGTTTTTGTATCTAAGCGATACAAAGGATTCAACTTAAGTTTGGTTAAATCAATTAGTCGAACAATCGGATCCTTAATTATTGGACGAATTCGGACACACTTTATATTTGTCCACGCATCCATTATTGTTCACTTTATTAAATAGGCATCATGAAGCAGTGACGCCGTGCCGACGGAATTCGACCCAACGGAAGCGACAGTCTGAAGAGCAAGGTTCAGAAATTACGGGGAAACTCTTTTGAGGAATATAGGTTGTAGACAGTCAGGGCAAAGAGTCACCTCATTGGGTAGGGCCAACAGTGCGGTATACGGACCTCGGATACATCGAATTCGCATTCCTCGAAGGAAGGAACTACCCTATACTCTGTTAAAGAGTCATTTTTACATCACCCAACACGTAGACAGATGATTATTGGTCGGCGAAGGCCTCACACATATCTGCAGTGACAGAAAATAAGTATATCGACACCGGGAAGACTTAAAGGTCCTATACTGTAACCAGTGATGATAATTGGTCTTTCACGTACGTAAAGAATGACTTTGTTAGGCGTTTACACAAGGCGAGTTCCTTCACGCGGTTGTAATCGAAGACTGTGGCGGCCGTCTACCTGTACATGAAGCGGCCAGCCTCAGTAATACTGTTTGTATAATAGGTATTGCCTGCTCTTCTTGTCATACATTTTTCGAAACCAGGTGGTCGGAGGACCCTGTACACCTAGGTCGCGAGACCAGAGTGCACCAGAAGTGAGGCACATCAAAAGTAGTTACCGAGAAAAGGTGACATGGATAGAGATAGTATGTCCAGTTCTTGTGAGCTTTGTAGGTATTACGTGAAATAGGTGCTAGTAGTATAATCATATGCTTACACACCTTTCTTACACAGAATTGTATAGTTGTTTATTGACACCCACAGCCCACAGATCATCATGATGATGATGAACGTCCTTAAAAACAATGATGACGATGCATTTTGATAACTATAATGTAATCATGATGATATTTAACAGAATATGTTTCGTTAGCGAGGGATTTGTTATTCATTTTTAATTAATCTCTCAGAGACTTCTCAGGTGTGCCATGCGCCACTTGCCATGTGAGGAGTGGGTAGGTACTCCTCCTCTTATTATTTTGATTTTTTAACTTTGTGAATAACCATTTGACAAACGTTTAGGAGAAACTGATTTTGAATATTATGGCATTCATTTAAAGTTGCTATCTCACCAAAAAACAAGCAGTGATTGATTTGAAACAAATTTTGAATTGTTGTAGACGTTTTTTGAAGCAAATTTGAGGGATATCTAAAAATTATTAATTTTCATTACGAGTGATGCAAGATGGCCGTACCTCAATGCTATCCCACGCAATGTCTTACCTCAACGTTGATTTTCTCACTAGACAACTTACTCTTTTACAATGTATCCTATAATTGATTACACATAACAACTATTCACTTGCAAACATTTTGGCTTCATCGAAAATATTAGTTTGATTTCATGGTCAAGTATCAAACAGTCGACATAGTGTACAGAAA
>JAQFXR010000038.1:0-10853 GCA_034693625.1 Epicrius mollis
CGCGGGGCATCATAAAACCCAAAGTTTCCAACTACGTCAGGCATTTTCAATCGGTCTGAGGAGCAGTAAACCGGAAGTAACGTAAGTTATCTGCTTTATTTGAACTTTCTTTTTTTGCTTTTCTCTGCTTTTTTATTGAAATTTCAGAAAGTCGGCCCGATGGAAAAAGCGTTCACGGCAGAAATAAAGGCTATACGATGAAGAGTTACTAGATTCATAACCGAAGTCACGGGGCTACTAACACCTATCGACCATCAAGCTCTATCGATCCCGACAGCAACCAGAGATAGGTTGTTGTATCTATCAGAGAGGCTGACGGTTCTGGACGCGGAATTGCGGCAATGCAATAAGAAGGTGGAAGACAAAGATATTACAGTTGAAGAGATCGCCAACGAAGGGTTCCTGGACAACTTTTATGAAAAATGCTTGGAATATACCGATTCCATATTTGATACGAGGTATAAGATCGACCTGTATTTAAAGGAAAGCCAAGAGAGCCGCAAGAAACCGTTGTTCATACTGCTGAATCCGAGATAAGGGGTGAGTCATCAATAAAGCTGCCTAAACTGGAACTGAAGTCTTTCTCAGGCTATGTCTCGTTTGTTGAGTCTGGTAAAAACGCTGAATCGCGCCTGTCTCTATATGATGATTGTATATAAGGTATATTACATCACAGCAGGCGGAGAGGATCTCTGACGTAGACATCTACGAGAGCAACAGCTGTTCTACTAACAACAGAGAGCGTAAGGTGAACTTGGCCGTGAAAAGGGCTGGCAGCTCACTAGCAAGCGAGATTGCTGGTGAGAGGAATAGAGAAGTAGACAAACTTAATCGTTGTACAAGCTCTGCGGTATACAAGGTATATTTTGTTCTTCATCATGCAGTAATTAGAGACAAAAGCAGTAGAAATCCTCTAAGGGTAGTATTTGATGCTTCATCGAAACAAAAGGGTTTTTAAGAGTTTGAATGGATGTCTGAGTACCGGTCCTAATTTGACACCCAACCTGGTAGCCTTGTTGAAAAATTCAGAAACTATCCCATAGCTATTATGGCGGACATCGACAAAGCATTTCTACAAATAAGTCTGGCAAAACAAGATCGAGATTCACTCTCATTTCTATGGTTTGCCACGAAACCTGAAGTAGGAAGAGAACTACCTGACAATGAGATCTACAGAATGACCCGAGTGAGTTTTGGGGTCAATTCCTCACCATTTCCTCTCTCAGCAGTGATCCGCCATCATAACTCAAACATATGTCCTACATTTGTTCAGTGCAGCTTGCAACGTACGCACAAGTTTCCTGTGGACAGACTCACTGGTTGCCTTGTATTGGATTCGCAGTTCGGCGCAAGATAAGAAGCCATACGTACAAAATCGAATTCACGATATACAGCAGCTATCTAATCAAGATCAGTGGCATTATGTGAATACAAAGGAAAACCCTGCAGCTATTCTTTCCAGGAGAGAAACATCGAATAGACTCTCAAACAGTCAACTATGGTGGTCAGGTCCCGAATGGTTAATAAAAGATCAGAGCGAATGGCCTAGTAATCAGATATCAACGGACAGCCTTGAAGTTGACATGGAAATCCCGAATCAGGAAGTCAAGGTTAGCTGTCTCTTGGTAAACAATTCAGAAGAGGAGATGGTACAACCTCTGTTTAATCCAGAAAGATTCGGTCAGCTCGTTAAACTCCACCAAATAACAGCTTACGTGTTGAGGTTCGTTCACAATTCAAGGCAGGTGGATAATAAGATATCTGGATCGTTAAGCGCAAAAGAGATAACATAAGCGGAACAATATTGGATCCGTTACACACAAGCTACCAGTTTTTCAAGTGAGCTGAGACATCTTCAGAAACAAAAACCGGTAGACGTGAGCTCAAAAAGAAATTCTTACAGACCGTTCTTAGACAATAATGGGTTAATGCGTGTTAGAGGCAGGTTTACGATGGAAGAGATAGAGAAAAACCTCATCATATGTACTACCAAAAAATAGCCACTACGCTGTTCTACAAATACGAGAAGCCCATAAAGAAGTGTTCCACGCTGGGATTCAGTCAACTTTAGTGCAACTATAGCACAGAGTAAACCAGAGAGCCAACTCCCTTATAAATAGTTGTCCCGAAGATTTCAATTTTTTTCGACCGTTGTCGTGGGATAATTACATTGGCGCCTATGGGGGAGAGGAGTTTCATATCGATATGAAACTCAAAAATCGCGGGACACTTTCCCCATAGAGCTTATAGCTCTTTGTATTTACTCTGTGACTATAGTGCCTATAAATACCTAGTGAGCCGTTCGGCCAATATTTCGGGCGATTTGTTTTCTAGCACCAACCACTCTTCAACTGACAACAACAGCGCTCATAGCGGCTCTGTGGGTGTGCGGCTGTAATTATTGTGGGCGCGAAAGCAGGTTGTAGCCTGTTAAATGTTTTATCGCCGCCAGGAGCGCTACTGTTGTCAGTTGGATTGTGCCAATAGTGTGCCAGTCACAAGAGAAAAAAATCCCCAACTTCTCTATTAGCAGTATAGGGCGGTCGGCCCACTAGGTATTTATAGGCACTAGAGAGAGTTTTCGTTTTACAAGGAAGACAACTGGTCAAAAATATTGTGCGGCACTGTTTATTTTGTGATCGTCTCTACACGAAACCGAGGAATTACAAAGGCCTACATAGTGATTTTCACATGTCAAGTGACGCGTGAAATTCACAAAGAGTTAGTAGGGGGTATGAAGCCCTCAACCTTTTTGTTGGCTTTTCGACGATTTTGTGCAAGAAGAGAAGTCCCGGCGTTAGTTCAATCGGAAAACGCACTCTATTTAAAAAAATCCAACAAGGAATGAGGAATATTCGACACCATTCGATCCACAGAGGTTAAGGAATATTTCACACAAAACCGTATCCGATGGCAATTAATTTTCGAGCACGCTTCTTTGTAGGGCGGATTTTGGGAGAGACTCGTAAAAATGGCAAAAAACGCATTGAAGAAGGTGTAAAAAAATAAGACACTTTGTTTCGACTATCTGGAGACAGTCCTTTGTGAAATAGAAGCGGCCATCAACTCCCGACCGCTGACCTACGTGATGAATGATCCAGGGGAACCTTCCCCCTTAACCCCAGCTCATTTTATGGTGGGACAGCGACTAACAAAACTACCACCGTATGAAGGACCAGCAGACCCATCTCCACTTCCCGCAGGAGAAAGACAACTTCAAAAAAGATGGGTCAACCAACAAAAAATAATGGATTCTTTCTGGCTTGTCTGGAACCGAAGTTATCTGTCCGAGTTGCGTACATTTCACCAGAGCGCTTCAAGTAAATCAAATAAAGAAATTCAAAAGGACGACATCGTGCTTATTCAGGACAGTTCGACTTCTCGACATCTATTCAAGATGGTCAGAGTAGCGGAAACATTCCCCGGAAGAGACGGAGTCGTCAGAGCATGTTTGGTCAAATATCCAGATGCAAGAAATCTGCGTCGTAGTGTAAATAACCTGTACTTGTTATAAAGTGTCAACCAACAAGAGTTTTTATCTATAGATTCTGAGGGTGGGGAGTGATGTGAACACTCTTGGGTAAAAATACAGTATAATAGGAAGTAAGAACACTTCTATCATAAATATATCTATTCTGTCACTATATGAGTTGTTTTCAAAAGAATGCCACATGTTCTAAAATAAAAACAGGAGAAACTTTCTCGCATGCCCTTAAACTAGGATATAGAGACTGCTAGAAGGAAAGGCAGCTATTAAGACAGGCTTGCTGTTCTGTTTACGCTCATAGTGACGTCACGTGTTGTTATAATATAACCCATAATAGTGCTTGCCAAAATCATTAATACATTGTGATTCGTGCTGAAAACATCCACGGTGTTTTTAATCAAGAGGACTTATGTGAAGTTACAATTCGTAGTTGTGGTTTATGTAAAACGTTCAACTAGATCAGGAACGACAAATTTTACAAACAATGCTCTAAGAAGGCTTGACATTCGAAATAGTTTCTTTGATGATCAATAAAAAACACTGGCAATTTCCGTTCAAACAGGCGCTCTTTCATAGTGCGTCTCACAACTTCTCGAGAAAAGGTTAAAATACACTATTATTGTCTTCTTACTGATGTGTTTCATGCACCATACATTATAAATAATTATAATTATTGATGAAAATCTCAACTGGAATGCTAATACTAAACAAAGTTGTCATAAAATACAATTCGGCAAGATTCTTTTATCAAAAATAAAAATTGTCACCAGAAAAGTATTAATAGTGATGTAATACGCTTTCATACAGAGTCGTTTACAATAGCTTATGGGAGTGCATTCCTTTCAAACAAGAAGCTCTTGAGACTGGCACAAAATAAAATTAGAATAAGAGGTGTGAGAGTGAGTGATAAAATAAAATCAACTGATCTATATAAATAATTGAAGCTCTTAAACCTCGATGATCTATATAAATATTTATGTAGGTATATTTTTTTATGATTCTTCTTATCGAACTCAAAAGGGAAAGAACTGCATTTCGCACATAGTTAATATATTTTAAATGAATTACCAGAAAGCATAACTTTAGAAATTGAAAGATGAACGGGTAAGAACAAAGTTTGTTCCTCAAAAAACTTTGAAAGACTGGTTTAATAATAAATAATATATTATAATAACTAACTATTAATTATAATTGTAAGGTATTGGAATGTAAACTTTATGTGGTTATATTACTTGTATTTTTGATATTCTGAGGACCTGGGGATGTGGCGGGGGGGGGGAGAGTGTAACCGCTCACTGAACTACGCAGTATACAATTACAATTCAATGCAAATAAAGTGTCCACCATAAATTTCTCATGGTGGAAAAAATAGGATTATAGAAATTAACTTGTTGTTATTTTGTTAGTTTATTATCAATAATGAAATAATAGGATGCAATGGACCTGGGTAAGTGACTATTCATTGACATTACCGAGACATGGACGCACTGGTGTTGATATGCTCAGAGAAATTTCTCTATAAAAATTTTTCGATTTTTCATTCAAAAACCTTGTATAAACAACTCCTGTAAAATACTCCTGATTTCAACCCCAGGCTGTTTTTTGGTGCACCTGGACCTTTACTACATCGAAAGGTCGTTTCTCGTTTTTGTTTACATTCAGGCCTTGGTTTCTACTACATGTTAGTCAAATGGTGTCATATGGTGAGTTAGATATCAGCAGATATCACTAATTAGGATCACTGTAAAAAGTTATTATTAAAAATTTATTATTACTAAAATTTCTCAGAAATGTTTTTTTAGAATACACTTATAACGACGTCACAAACGATTTAAATCAGTCCCCGGTTATTTTATAGCTCCTATTGAGAGAACCTATATATATATCTGTGCGGAGATGGCTCAAGCACATTAAATCCCCATAGATGTAACATTACCATTGAAAGTCTACCTGGAACTTTTGTTTGGGACACCCGGTATAGATTCTCTAGTGAGAAACGTCCAAAAATGAAATCTAAAGTGTTCGTATACGAGACGACACAACCCGACTTGTTTAGACTGGAACGTTGTAAAACTGTAAAAAATATAATCAATAGATAATGAGTATATCTGAAGATGAGTATACTCGATAAAAAACATAAACTTCTGTCAAATATGGCCACGTAAGCACACCAATATAATCGATGCTGATATTAATTATTGAACCGATCTGTGGTCTCTGATTGTCTTCTTGTACATTGTACATTTAGAAATATAGTCATTCAGGGCCACCTTAGAGATCGCCTTCTATTTGGATATTAATGCTAACAATAAACAAAGTTTGACTCCGCCCAATGCGTAAAATGTCGCAATTGTTTATATTTGTAAACTCTATTTTTATTGTTTTCATGCAATTTAGCAACTCCCTCAGGTCGTTTGCATACTTTAAATACAGCATCATCTGAATTAAATAGTCGTTAAGAACACAGAGAGACGTCGAATGCAAAAAAGTGAAATGTGACGGATTTCGAGGCGAGAAAAATGCTCGATTTGTTAAATGTAGGGTTCGTAAGAGAGTAATGAATTTTTATTATAAGGATATCTTTTAATTACCTCATAGTAAATTTTGCTTACAGTTTTTTTTTGCAAGTTCGGAGAGAATTTCTTTTCTTCCTCAATGCTTGATGATTCTCCCTCCCAATTACGCCAAAGAAGCAAAGTCCATGTTGGTCAGGATTTCGTCATGATTCAATCGAACCAATTACAGAGTGAGTCATATTTTTAAGGTGGAACTACCCTCTCTAACGTAAGCAATATTCTGTCATCAAGAGTACCCTTGTCTATAGCGTGGTTAATGTTGCGACAAACTGAAGTAAGATTATTTCTCTAAGACATCTTGCTGGTGTCTGTGTTTGAACCTGCGGCACACGGCAGGTGTCGATGTTGCCGCTGTGTCACGTTGGTTGGAATACAACACTTCTTTGTTAAGACACACGTAATATCCAACACACATTCTCTGGCATCTTTTTTGTACTTTGTATGTTACACTCTGATCTCTGTCTGCCCCTCTGGGGGTAATTAGTTTTAAACGTCTTTTAAAAACATATAAAAAGCACACACTCTCTATAAAAATTACCGAAGGAAGACTGATCGATTAAAAATATATTTTAGAGACTGGGCGATAAAATTCATTCGTGCGAATATTATTATATTGCAACTGTTATTGTTTCCTGTTCAATGTAAGGTATATTAGGTATTAATAATACATACTAAGTGGTCAGGGCCGCTTCGAGGCCCTTCAAGCGAAAGAGAGAAACAAGGAGCGAAAGGATATGCGAAACTGGTAGTTGCTTGGTCGAGAAGGAAGTTCAGGTTGGAAGACGACAGAGACCGGATCGGCAGCAGTTGAGACGGAATTCTACGTTACGAAGTGTAATACTTTGGTCAATATAAGTTTAGTAAAGTTTCTCAGCTGTTGTTTGACTTGACCGGATGAAAATAACCTACACGACCCTCACAACGCTAACAAAATGCCGAGAGGCTTCGCCTTTGTCCTTCTAAACATTTGATTTTTTTAATTTAGAAAAATATTTAATTTTAGAAAAATATTTAATTTTAGAGTTATCTGACAAAAGGCTCATTCTTCATCTGTTGATCCCCAAATAAAATGTATAGCAGCACGGGATATTTGAGAGTTGTTTATTATACTTATCATGGGTAGTTTGTTATCTCAAGTGTATTCAAATAGTGTGTGCACTATACTAACACTGATAATTATAGACTAGCTAAAAATGAATGTAAATTTAGACAGGACAATCCTTTCATGCGGGATCTTACATAAATATGTGTACCAATGGTGAAAACGTTTTCTGATACCTTTCCGTTGATACAAAAATTATATTTTGTGATAAGGAATTAATATGTTAAATGATGTAAATATTTCAAAAGTAATTTGAATTTAAAATGTAGAATCTCACAGAAGAAGCCTGTCAGTAAGATTAACACTCCAAGAATGAGAACTTCGAACTTCAGTTTTAGCTCAAGGAGCGTGTATGGCAAGCGTTCATCGCTGAATGTATCATAAGACCGGGTGTCCACAAAGAATTTATGGTTAAAAAATAACCCGTGCATTATTTCAGACAAAGAGCGGTGCGGGTTTCCTTGGATTGATTGGATCCTAATTTTAGTTTGAAGTCCACGAAAAATTCCTGTTTCAGACAGTTTCTGATTGAGTTGTATCTCGGCGAATATACAAACTGTCTCTTTATTATGTGAATACTCCACAGATTGCTTCTTTTGTAAGATTTTCAGAGGGTAAACTGGATCTTTTAACCAATTCAATCGAGACACGCTACTGATAATGGTTTCATCTGCACACAGGGCGACTCGATGACGAAGTAGCTGGATAAAAATATATTTGTAAATTTCTTCTAACGTAACTATATCCATAAGCAGCCCAAAGTTTCTTGGATGTTCGATCAACAGCGTTTTGACCAAATCATATTGAAATGAGTCTAAAGTAAACGATTTGCAAGCGCTGATTTCCAACTGTCTGTCCTATGGTGGAACGCTGATATGAGCTACGATTTCTCCTTTGTAAATATTGCTTATTATCGGAAGAAAGAGTAACCAACCAGCGAATAGGAAAATGGCCTTAAACGATGTTCTCATAATTGGCAAATCATTAACGATAAAAAGATACATCAGAAAATACATGAACGAATCTTGAATATCTTCTTGTTTGTTCATCTTTGCACCCATTAGACAACTAACGATAGATAAGAATAAAATTACAATGCAAACTGCTGGTTCTATTGACTCTGTCAAGGATATTCCAAAAGTCGTCATCATGGGTTTCATTGCAAAGCCACGCAATTCGCCTACTTGGTAGGCAACCATGTATGACAAACGACAATCAATATTTTCATCGTCATACCTTCCTTCGCCAACAACACATGAGCGTATAAACGGAGTATCGCGATATACTTTCTTAATATACAAGTCAATTAAGCTAAAATTTCTATTAGAGTAATAGGTATAGTCGAGTGCCATGGCTATCTTTGACTTCGCTATGTCCTTAAACCGCCTTCTTGATTTTGAGCCTTTTAAGCAATCAGTGAGCTTTAAATGTAAATCTGTTAAATTGATTATGTCATCTTTACCTGGTATAATACACATAGAACCTCTTTCAAAAAACTCCTCCACGATTGTAACGCGTAGCTTGCTTTCTAATTCAGCCGTTGATAGGCAGATTGTTAGCATTTGGCTATCTTTTAAAAAACTTCCAAGCTAACAAGAACCTTTGGCAAAAATTTCGACCCCAATGAATTTCTGCAACGGGCATGAATTTCTTAAAAAGTGTTGGTACTTGCGTAATGCGAGAGTTACTCCGTAAAGATTCGAATACTTGTGCTGTTGAATTTTTTGAATGTTGTATTCGTATCTACTCCTTCCTTGAGCCTGACAGTTGAGAAGGATGTAAAGCTCCCGGTCGCAACTAACTGGTGCCATGGACGAAGAGAAGGTCACGTTCAGGCCTTCTTGGAAATGCTTTTCAAGACCACCACAATTGATGTCGATGATATGAAAGTTAGTCTTGTTCTTCATGAGATTCCGTATCAGACGGTCGAGTTTTCTGCCGAATAATGGGATTTCTGCAAAGTCGCTTCGGTTCTGGGTCAATATTTCTGAATTTTCCACCCAATAATCTTTGTGAGATGATCCATACATCACAACGGAAGGGAGCAACCCAGACATTATGATGTTCGCGTTGTAAAATGTAACGATGTTAAAGAATGTTTGTAACGACATTACGCACTCACGAATCGAGATCGTTTCATGAAATGTCAAGCAACAACAGAGAAACAATACAAGCTTAAAATTGCAATTTTGCTTTCAAGCTAGTTTCTTAGGGGAAATCCAATCATCTGATTTAATCGAATGACATTCTAATTTCAAGCATACCATTATTCTAAATTTATTTTGGATCAATTTTTGCAAAAAATGTACTGCATAACTTTTAATGCGTTCCAGCAAAAAGCTTGAAGTAGGAATTCTTATATAACTTATATTATATGAAACGAAAATAAAATCCGTAGTGACTTCTAGATTAAAAATTTTATGACTGAAAAAAGAAAATCTAGAATTCTTTAATTATATAGTTGATGCTGACTTTGTGCGTTGTCTAACGTTACATAGATATGAACACCATAGACTCAAACTTTCAGCTCGATCATTTTGAAAATTTCGTTTTTAAAAACTACTGATGACATTTGCACACATCGATGTTTATCATGATGTCTCCGACTTTTTGATTTTGGGTAAGCTCATATTAGGAAGAAATCCAATATGGGATAAAATAAGGGATTTACTGTATTCATCTTTGGGGATCACAAAGGAATACGACTGACTCGATTGAAGTTTGACAAAATAATGAATATTTTAATAAACCTCGTTGTTCTTTTTCAATCTCGAATTCCAAATTAATTTTGTTTTTGCATAATTGGAGTGGTGATAGGTTCAAATTAGGGAACTTATTTTTTATTTCTGGGTCCTATGATGGCTAACTGATTTCCTAGAATTTCGCGAAAAAAAAAATGCGGATTCTTAAACTTTTCGAACGTTTGGGGAAATAAGGACAAAGTTTCACGGCACTTGACGAAAAATATTTTGATCTAAGCCAAATGATTGATGAGCAAAACGACTAATTATCCCAATCGTTGGCAAAACTGATGGGTTTGTAATCGATAAAAAGTTCCATATCGACATCTAGCGAAAGCAAGAAACAACATTTGAAAAATATTTCCCTCATCTTTACTTTGGGAGTTTTTGCAAAGTTATTACTTTCACAAGATTTTCTTAAGACACTACTGCGCAACCATCTCCGGTAAAAATCCTAACGATACCGGTCGGCGAAATATAGTACACACATTCGGTACGTTTCCGTTTAATGAAATATCTAATGAAAATTGGCAGCGTTTCAGAGTCATATTATAGCTATTGAACATACAGATTGAAAGTAAAACTTGAATGGACATCTCACTTTAAATCTCTGGGAGGTTTTCCTGATACGGTGGGCTCGGGGAAAAGGACACGAAATGTATAGGATGTCCCAAAAAAATCTTTCAGGTAGACTTCTTTCATGGTATTATGGCCAATGTTATTCCTATAGACAATACAAAGTCTATGGACAATGTTAATTCCCATAGACATTTTGAAAAAATGAACTTTTTCCAACTTTTTTTTGTTTTTCTGAAAATATAATTTTTTTCAACTTTTTGAACTTTTGAACTTTTTTTTGAACTTTTTTGAACTTTTTGAACTTTTTTTGACATGACGATATCTCGAGAACCGTTTGGCCGATTTTCAAAATTTTTGTTTTGTTTTTC
>JAQFXR010000039.1:0-10832 GCA_034693625.1 Epicrius mollis
TTTTCGTTGAGTCCTGGCCCTTCAGCAATGGTTGGTTTGTTTTCTAGAGGTTTTTTCAGCCCCTGAGCCGTAAACTTGATGAATATCGAAAAAGGTGTGTCCATGCGAGGTCCCGATTTGACCGACATCTGTCGAAGTTCATTATTATTTGTCGCTTCCAAGGGCATCTCATCACGAAAATCTCTTTTGGGAAATTCATCTTCAAGAAAAGTCGGCAGATTCAGATCTTGAAAGAAATTGAGAAATGAAGAGGCTTCTCCGTCCTGTTGTCTTGGATGCGAATCCTCAAGTCCATGGCACACCTGAAAGCCTATTTGAAGAAAAAGGCAAATAAGTAAGATTTGCCTGAAATCTTTAGTCATGACGTTTCACATTAATCTTTCGTTTTCTTTTCAAACTTTTTGGAATGTTTAAATAATACAATGTTATCCCTTCCACTAATTTACTGCCAGTAAATAAAAACCTAATTTTTTTCAGCTTTTCTTCTTGCTTTTTCTCCCTACATCTCACTACTACTGTAGCAACTGCTGAACTTTGCCTATACTCTTACATCAGCGTCGGGTTCTTGTAGATACGTCAGAATTATTGTTGGAAATGTTATAGATGTCTATCTTAGTTAGTAGACGAATGGAAGAGCTTATCCCACGTAGTAGCTGGGACAGCCTCTGAACACTCACGTATTACGATAACTTAAGTGTTGTGACGTTATGTGGGACATAAATTTCATATTGGTCTCATCAAGTTAGTGTGAGAAGTGCAAACGTTTTAGGTATATACGTAGTAGGTAGTTGGTGGGACTTCGTCTGAATAACCGAGAAGGTCTTACATAATTCAATGAACCTGCATGAACCAGAAATCTGGCAACAATGAGAGACAGTTTGTGTTCATAAAAACGTAATCTTGTGATAACCTGGATTTGCTCTTTATCCTGTCCTAACAAAATTACAATGTACTTTTTAGTTTCCACGTCTGGTCTCACTGTATTTTCACAAAAATACTTTCAAACACACAATATCAAAAGAAAACAGAATCACCAAGTCTGGTTGTGTCATCTTTTAGACGAACTCTCTGATAGAGTTCATTTAATATTATCTGAACGTTTCGGATTATACCATTCCAAATCAAAATTGTGAGGGCAGATTTGAGGAATTTCGAAGTCATAGGGTTCAAACCACCCTCTCGGTGTTCTAACCGATTTAGGTTCTAACGGGGTGGTGACCTCGAATTTCAGAATTTCGGAAAAGCAAGCCGCTTCGTGGCCAAAATTATTCGAATTAGAGCCTAAACTTTGACACAAGGGCAAACAGGGCCAAGAATAAATAATCTAATTAGAGGCTAAAGGTTGGTTTATACTCCGAGGCGAAATTCACAGTAGTTCTGTTGCGAACAATTACCGGTATGTCATTTTACCCAAAATAGTACTACAAACTACAATGTGGTTAAACCCAAATAACAGAGTGCTTTAATTATATTTAACAAGTAACACCAAAAATACAAAACCTTTCACTTATACCTACGTACTCTCTATATCTATACTAAACTTGTCTTGTTGGGTTGCGCCTGATCTGAAGAAAACCTTGGGTCTAAAGTCCGACCCAAAAACTGCCAAATTATTGATAATAATTCGAAACCACTACGTCTAAACTTTCTTCTTCGAAACAGAATTCCAAATTCCCCGGAAGGTAAACAAATCTTTCCGCAAACCAAAAAGACTAATCAAAAAATCAGAAATATTTTAACTTTTAACAACAAGGAAATTCATAGTCGGCTGTCGTGGCACTTGGTCAGAAAACTGATAAGTTTCGTAACAATTGAAACAATTACGTAATTTATCTTTTTAACATTATTACAGATGCTTCGTTCAAAGTTAGGCATTTATCTAAGCACTACCTACATATGCACTGATCAGTGGCACTATGGCACTAGCACAATCCAATCATATTCTGTGATGGAAATGTCTCTTTTTGTCCCATCCCGTAACGCAATCAGAGTGCAAATTCGGTCACCGATAAGAAATGTTTTCCTGTACTCTGTTCCTTCAGGAATAACCTGAAACGAAAACCAGAAGTGGAAGCGTAATTTTCGCAAAAAGTGTTCATACACTTACCCGTCTTTCAGAACAGACAATTTTGATATTATAAGTTCCTTTGACGAATTCCACCACTTGCTGCACATCCGATAGGTTCTCCGAAACTTGAGTAAATTGAAAGATGCGGACCTTGAGCGAGTTTACCTTTTTTCCACCTACGATATCTCGAGAACCGTTCAGCCGACTTTCAAAATTTTTGCTTTGGTTTTTTCATAGTGTTTGAGTCTAAGCAAAAAACAAAAAAAATTGAAAATCGCCCGTACGGTTCCCGAGATATTTCAGTTTCAAATTAAATTTAAGGTCTTCGGGGTCTATGGGGTCATTGAGGTCAATGGGGAAATTTTGAAAATCGGATGAACGGTTCTCGAGATATCATAGGTGGAAAAAAACGTAAACTCGCTCACGGTCCGCTTTTTTCATTTTTCTTTATTTTTTATTTCGTTACAAGGTTCCTATCGCATATTTCTTTTCACCCTTTAGAATTGTTTGAACAAACGCATTCTGCTCTAAATTTTTGGTTTTGGGTGCGTTATAGGTTTGCAGGCATAAGGTACAGAACCCGTGTAAATCACAAAAAGCATTATTTGTTGAGAATCAAAAAGGACTACAAAGATATCTTTTTCACAGTATAGTTGTGTCCAGTGCCAATAAAAATACCAATTCAAATAAAGTATGAAAAAAAAGAAGATTTAAATCACACGAAACATTCATCACAGTCTATTTTATGAAATTCTTGGTATCTCCTTAAGAACCGACATTTATTACGCTTATGAGCTTTGTTCACAAAATTGGTTGATTTATTCGGGACCATTCAAATGTTTTCTTCTCGGGCGTGTTCCTGAACTTATTTCATCTCTTTCCTTCTTTTAATAGATAATATTTCTCAAGAACATTGAAAATCGTTCATTAGATGGACCGGCTTCAATGCAGCCGTTCAGCGGGACTGGAACCTACTACATTATCTGACACTACATAACCATGACTCTCGGTATATTCAATAGCAAAACAATCTGGAAAAACTTTAATATATACACTATTATGGTGTATATACAGATAGAATAACTGGCAGGTCGTTTACCTAATCTCTTTAAGGCCATCCATGAGAGACCTTTGAAGGACGAAGCGAATTCAACTGGCGAGAATGTTCATTAACAATTAACTCAGTAGATCCGTATACGCGTTTGAGCTCCTTGACTGCTATGTCATAACTCTCATCACATACAGGTAAACGTAGACATGCGAGAGTTTCGAGGGCGGGACCAGACAAAAACTTTTTCAAGAAGTACAATTTTAATCACTTAGTTAACCTTGGGTTGTTGTCGTATAAAGATAAAAATAGTTCCCAAAAATTAACCCACCTCGTCATGTCTCCAGAAAACATTGGGATCTCGACCGTTGGATACTTAAGGCCGGCCACACACTGCGCGATACAAAACATCTTTTGGTGAAACTGTTTTGTTGCTTCGTGATTGCAAAAAGTTGCAACGGAAGATTTTCTTCCGTCAAACTCCATCAAAATTCGACGCACTCCCCGACGGTGATATCAGTTCAGCAGCCTCATCAACGGACACTGAAGTTCTTGGTTTCTGCAAACTCGACTTCAATGAGGACAGCTTCTCCAACGCAGTAAAAATATCCTTCCGATAACGCAACGACTCGTCAAACTCGATTTGTAGTTCTTCATCATCCTCTGTCGTCATCTCGTCATCCGTATGGCGTCATCACACACCTTAAGCGAGCCCAGATTGTTGTTCAACATCGATTCCATGGCTGTTATTTCCGCTAAGGTGGTTTTACTGCCCCACGACAACGACTTCTTTACGCTAGCGTGACCATTCTTCGCAACTACTGTCCACGCTCCTTTTTCGTAGCCTCTTGAGACATTGTGATCATAAGATAGGTTGCAACACTGATACGATTGATTGAAACCGGCACACAACAAATCAAGAGATTTTACTCGGATTCTAAGAACACACAACGGCTGCCTTCGATCCGGCTCGACGGACGGCGGGGAATCCTCCTTGTGGGAACTAGCCACAAAGTAAGAAGTATAGAATTGAGGAGAACAACGAAGATGCACGATTTGAGTAATTAAAAATGTTTCCATCAAGTGCAGTCGACTTAATCTTCCGTCCTCCACAATTACCAATGAATGATTGGTAAATGTGAAAAGGTGGTAAAGTGTAAATCTTTGCGTTACTATTGTTATCACTTCTTGGTGTATGTGTATCACCAGATTTTGTGTATTTGCAGTTGGAGGATGGAAAAATGTTTTAATTCATAAAAAATTTTCAACTTGTAGAACACTTGTTTATGCTGTATATACATCATAAAGAGTGGCAGAAAAAAAAGTTTATCTGTAAGGATGTCCTGGTTTATCGCCTGGCAACACTGTCTCATTCATGTAGACATCACAACTTGCTAGCTGAGAGATTTGATTATGTTGAACGGCATAGAGATAATTGTCAAATTCATTCATAACCTGAACTCGTTTGTGAGAACTCAATGCTCTTAGTTTGATTGCAAGAAGTTTCGCATATAAATCACACTCATCTTCAACCGGCTTGTCACTAGTAAATTTGAAGTGCTCCTTTGTCCTATGCGGTCTTACGGAAAGTCGTGGCTCGGATATATCCATACGGTTTATAATATATGAATCATTATCTTTAAATGGACGAATGCTTCGGACATCTTTAACTTGAAGAGACGAAGACGACGGCTGAGGTACAGGAAAGGGTAACACTGTAATCTGTGGTTGAGATTGTGTGGACATTTCGAAGTACATTATGTCGGCACTTTTGTCATCGCCAAGTTCGTTAACAGTGGAAACCTGAAAAGCATAAACTAAATATATTATAGAGAGTACAGGGTTGACGCTGCACGATCGCAGTTTCACGAAAACAAAAATAAACTAATTCGTTCCCAGTGATATCGGCCTCCAACTTTTTTTGCAGAATTCTACAACGTGTGCTTATAGTGAAGTTTTGTGCTATGTTGAATTTGATATCTCTAACGAATCTATAGGATGCACTCTACAAGAAACAAAACACAAGTTAATATTCAAATATACTGAGATTGAGACATACTATATGGGGTGCCGCCAATTGCCTTCTGTCATACACAAAATTAAACTGAGCATTATAGTATAATATTATGATATATATTACAATATAATAATATATTCTATACAAACGCAATTTAAGCTTGGTTTCAACTCCAGGTTATTTTTAGGTGACATTTGGCCTATGTATATAGGTTGTATAATAGGACAAACGACTTTGTCAATCAAACTTGGTTCAAACCAAAAGAGACAACCCGACTTTGTTTAAGATTTATTTGTTTTACGATAATTTGATTTTGATTTTATGATTAAAATACAAAAAATTGCAATTAAAGCACCAATCACGAAAGTTCTTGTAGGTACAACAAGCAAATACATATTTAACATACCTGAGAACTTGTCTTCATTGGAGTATATATTTCGCATAGAAATCGGTACATTTTGTCATAAGCAAACCACGATGGCTCGAAACCCGGATCGGTTTCCGTTTTTTCCCTAATCCGAATTCTGAGTTTTCTGTATGTAGCCATGAGTCCATCCTTTTTCTTTTTTAACTCACAAACTTCATAATTGCCACTAAATGTAGCTTCGATCCTTTTCCATGCTTCGAACAAGGCGTATATATCTTTTTTCTTCTCATGTTTCGGATCCCATATAACTGGTTCTTGTTCGAGTAACCCCAAAAACTCTATTACTAAATCATTTGACCACTCCACTGTATTATTCATATTGTATTATAAGCACAAACACAAACTGTTCAATATGCTCACTGCTGTCGATATTTTAACTAACCGCCTCTTGGTTCTTGCTTGGCGCCAACATATTTCCCTTTCCCTTTAATCCCCCCAACCTATGCCTGATGCTTGAGGTATGCCGCACGTGTGTTCGCTGTAACGGGGGGAAGCACAATGGTAGCTGGTGATGATTCGGATCAAAGAGAAAACAACTCACAGCCGGTTGGATAAACACCGAAGGATGCACACTGCACACACCTATTATACAGTATTACTGTAACACATCAATCGAAGTGGTTGGTAACACATAATATAAAGAAATAAACAAAAGAAATGAGATAAACTTAAAATGAAATTATGCGAAAAAAGGGTATATAATTTAACAGCCTTTTAATTAAAAGAAACCTTCGGTACCATAATTTGAAATCCCTTCTTTATCTAAAATAATCCGAAATGTTCAGATATACTACAACGAAACGAGTATTTGGAAATCTCTAAAACGTTGCCCAAACTCATTTCGCAATTTTCTTTTAGATGCTAATAAGGTATCTGAATTTCTTCTAAAAGATCCTATCACTCTCTTAGTTAGTGGGTTAGTTAAAACGGGATTGAAAACGTTTAAGTCTAAATGCTTTAAAAAGAGTAGGAGATTCTTAGACTTTCCCCAGACAAAGATGGGCTTTGGATTGTTTGAAGTCAACAAACATTCTCTCACAATGTCGATTTGAATTTAGTGGGTCGAGAATTTTTTTTAAATAACTTTGTATTCGGAAAAAATTTATTTTGTAACAACCCTTGAGACGGATGAGGCGACTTCTTACCTCTTTTTGGTGTAAGCTTCGGAGCGAATTTCAACCACAGAAGCGACATGCTGTGGATTGATGAGCATATTTATTTTAAATCGTGAAACTTTCTAATTATACAGTATTTATATCTTGTCCAAAAATCATGTCGAGTAGGTTTTTACACCATATGCTATTTAATTAAAAAGTTATTAATTAGCAAGAATAATTAATTATTGAAGAGAGAGTCCAGCGAAGTGAAGATTGACTTTTGTCAATGAGTGAAACGAAAGCTTTTTGAAGAAATTTTTTTTAATAAAAAAATTTTTAATAAAAAAAATTTAGGAACAAAAATCTCTTATGGGTTGTGGTAGAGCACAGTAGATTAAATGTAATCTATTAATGTAAATGAAAAGTAATCTAACGTAAATGTAATGAATTGTAATTTAATTTAATTTAATTAAGAATAGACTGACTGCCAGAGAAATTCAAATGTCCAACCTAATGTTTGTGAGGGACATTGACTTTACCCTGTCTAGACAAAGGCCTGTAGTTATAGTCGGAGGGGTGTGGGTTCAGCGTGTCCATCTTAAAAAATAGTGACGTTCTCTGTAAGATGTTCCCTTGAATCCAGACGAAACCCAGCACGGGCCTTGAGGCCTTTGGGGTACTTGAGAAGAGAAATCGTCGGGTATCGAAGAAGAGTAGTAATTATCTCCATAACTAAAAAATAACAATAGCAATAGTAATAATAGAAACAATAAAAACTAAATATTTAGTACCATTCAATATGAGGAGGCATCGGACTTCAATTGGAAACCACGTTAAATTTTCCCCGACACTTGATACTGTGTTAACACCTTTGCCATAAGGAAGTGCTGGTCTATGAAACGAAACACTCAAAGAAGGGGTCATACTCTCCACACTAAAGTTGTAATAAAAGTTGTAACAAATTGTAATAAAGAGGGTAAAGTGATAGTGTCGAGTATTAGAAATGGACCCGCATTCGATATACTAGTCCTTGTTTCTACCAAGGAAGCATCGTTCCAAAGTACCTACAGAGTAGGTTCCTTATATTGAGTTTGAATACTTCGGCGTAAACCGATACATATTTAGGAGAGGGACGTTTACTAGAGAAAATATTAACTCTTAAAACAAACTATCTTCAATCTATTTGAATTCTTAGAAGAATAATTGTATCTCTACATATATAAAAATAACTATTATAACTAAAATAATTACATATATATAAGTATAACTGTATAACTATGATTGTGCGCTTCGAATTCTAAACTCTTCATTTGAAAGTTAAGATCGTTATAATATTTCTGTGCTCTTCAAACTGCAAATTTAACTTCAATCCGATTCCTACCGTATTACCTAACTTTATCCGACATGTCGGATTTACTGAATATTTACTTTTGTCGTAAAATTCGAATTATCCGACATGTCGGATAAATCGAGTAGAAAACCACGTAGCGAACCAACTTAATGCACTTACCTGTACATTTAATAATAAAAATCCAAAGTTTAGTGTGTTGGATTTAATGAATATTTACTTTTGTCGTAAAATTCGAATTATCCGACATGTCGGAAAAATCGAGTAGAAAAAATATTTTCAAAGTCTTAAAATAAGCTGAAATTCATTTTATCCGACATGTCGGATAAAGTTAGGAAATATGGTATATGTATAGTGTATAGTTGGCCGTGACTGAAGCAATGCTCGCGCAGGTCCAATCCCGCTTATTTGAGTGACTGCCCTTGAGATTTATTGATAGTCATAGCAAATGCCAAGCGAATGGGAAACTGAATTCTTTTAAACTCAAATGGCAAATTGGTTGCGATCATTGGTATTCGAGGTATGAAGACCACTACGCCTTTCTAAGAACCGTTAAGCACAGTGGCATGAAGGGGAGCTTGTATTATATAGGAAGGGGCAGAAGCTATGCATCAAAACGACCATCAGAAAGATTATTAGTAAAGCGAAGTCTTGTAATGGTTTGACCTTAATCGCCAAAGCTCCAGTATAGCTCACAATTACGGTAAACCTCGAAAACAAAATTGAAAAGCTGGCCAGCCGAGACCAACTCGCAGCACCAATCAGAAGTATGGTGCTAGGACACATGTCAACTGAGTAGTGTTCGCAATTTCTATAATGGTGTCCATTGCTGTCATGAGACAGAACGTCATCGTGATACCGGTATTATCTTATCTTTATCTCCAATTTAGATTCTCGTCGATATATATTAAAGCTAATGGAACTGCGTGATGAGCATTGTTCTAAAATTGGATTATAAAAGCGAGACGCCTCACAGTAAATGGTTGCCGATTGCCGAGCTGAATAACATCGAAATAATAACATTCACTCAAGCAGTTTTGTTCTCCCCCTTAACAGGTTAACTTTATTGTTGTATGATCAAGTCCCGCTGGCAGTTTCGACATTGACGTATAACGTCAGTGTGTCAACTTTCCTAACATGATAAGAGGACAATAATTTAGAACCTTATTAAAGATTTTACCGATATCTTCGCAAGGCACACAAGATAACTTGCCGATTTTTGACGTTAGGCTGTTTTCACACCGAGGCGATTTTTCGACGCGCGACGTCGCTCGATGAATTCCTATGGGACTTTAACATGGAAAAAAAATAGAGAAAATTTCTCTTTTTGTTTCCATGTTAAAGTCAGTGATACATTCTCTTAGCTGTCTCAGATCTCAGAGTTGTAATGAACACCACGGCATTCTATGTTTCGGTGTGACCTTTCTGGGTTTAAGTTAAATGACAAATTAAGATTCTCCAACTATGTATATATGACATTCGAATATACTCACCAGAAAAGGTAAATTTATATCGCAGTTGTAATGTTATATTTTTAATTTTCGTCAAAATCACATATCGAACTGTTCCTTGCTTCAACTTAAGCAACTTTGTGTCGATAAGAGGAAAAAGCCTTTGCAGTGAATGCAGCCCGTTCCCCTCATACTGCGTCATCCCATTTGTAAGTATTGTTGAAACAGTTTCTGTAACCGATTTTCTGAGGTTCTTAGGTTGGAGTGGGCAATTTACTAAACACTGTGCAACGGTGAGACTCCTGATAACATCAGCGGTTTTTCGAAAATCATTCGCTGAAAATGTTTCATGTGATACAAAAAGTTAAGTCTAATCATGGTGATGATGATAATACGTGACTTTCAATAAGGGAAAACACCAATAAAAATAATCGTTTTAGCCATCTCTGTCCACTCAAAGTTTCCAATGCAAGCTGCAGAAATTAACTCGTTGATCCACAAATATTCAACAACTTGCAGATGAAACATTGAGTGGATCGACAGAGATGGCTAAAACGATGATTTTTATTGGTGTTTTCTAAAGAAGGTTTTCTTTAGTGTTTTCTCTTAGTGAAAGTGACGTATTGTTGTCTTGTTATTATGCTCTATAATCTATAATAGTAAGTCAAAACTTGCTGGAGGAATTCGTGTGCCGTTAATGACAAGGGATGTATGAGCAACCCTTTATATTAGTTTCTCTGTGATCTTGGGGATGCCAGGAGGAGACGAACTCCCAGAGCTCTGGCGGGATCCTCGGGGTTGTTTCTTATATTTGTAAGGGCGAGGAGAAAAAAAAATTGCTCAACAAAGGATCAGCAATTTTTATAATATTCCACAAAAATAATAACATTACCATGATTTAGAAGCATTTTGTTCATCGAATCAATGTGACCTTTCCACACGGCAGCTGTTTGGTTGTCATTCGCCGGTAACTTGTTTATTTCTTTAATCACTTCTGATTTACATTTGTTCAGGTCTGCGGCAAGAATGTCCGATACCTCGTCAACGAGGAGTACAACCCTTGCGATGAACGCTTCGCTTTCTTTGGTCTTGAAATTTAAATATCAAGATTTAGATTGTATTCTTATCTATCTAAACTCACTTCAATTAATTACACGGCGTGTAAAAATATGTCCTATAGAGTTCAGCATTTTGATTTATCGAGGGCTATGCACCAAGGAATCCGACAGAGTTCGGAATACATACCTCTTCTCTTTCCAGGTTTCGTTCACTGGGTGATCTGGGACTGGGGGGTCTGGGGTTACGAGGATTCATGTATCCTTGTTCACTTAATCAAGATTGATTTTGAAAGATGGAATCAACTCCGATATTTTCGT
>JAQFXR010000040.1:0-10810 GCA_034693625.1 Epicrius mollis
GGATATTATGTGTTTGTTCATATGTTTACACAAATGTCATGTTTATGTTTGTGTTTACTATCGGGACTTATATTATAAGAAAGGTTTTACCATCTAAAGGTTTTACCAATAATGTTTTTACCATCCAAGTTGAAACCATCATCATTGGAATTTCTTACAAGTGACTAAGCATATAAGTCTTGTTTATGATATAAGTTGAGCGCTCTTAAAACAATATGGAATGCACGCCGTGAACTTTGTACTGATCATGATGCGCCGATATCAAATTACCTTTGTTTTTATGCTGTATAATATATTGTCAATAGAAATTTCACCCTTCACAAGACAGTATTACTATAATTAAATATATCGCTTTCTCTAAGGGTCGTTTCCACGAGATATGGAACTTTAGACATCTCTCATATAGGGTTCCATGTATTAAAAAAAACCGTGCGCTGGAAAATCGGCTAGTGTGCGACCGACGTTACCTGCTTGCAGTCGGAAGTCGCAGTACTAAGCATATGCGTTACCTAATTTATAAAACTCATGGAAAACGCAGAGCACAGAGTTTGTTTCTTGTATAATGATGACTAATAATAATGGTTTATCGTATTAATATAGATTGTATTAAAATATATTTTTGAGCACTTATACGAATTGAAACATACCATTAACATAACAAAATTAAAACGTTGTCTGAAAAAATGAAATACGTGATAATGTTCACATACACTTATTATGTAGTGTTGTCAACAATATTAAAAAATTACATTTAAAAATCACTGTGTACTTATTATCCCGGCTATCCTGAATACCTGCTGTTACTACTTTTATTCTCGTTTATGTTTGAATAATAATAAAAATGAATAATAATATCTGTAATAATAAGGTAGTAATTATAGTAAGGTAGAAATGGGTAAATATTTTCAATAAAATTGAAAAATATGGCTTCCTGCAGGGTTGAAAAAACCCAGATTTTTTGTAAAAAAAACCCCAACCCACCGCGCTTTTTTGGGTTTTTAAAGTAACTTGACAGTCCAATCTGTCCAGTTCATAACGCATCTATAATGGGACTTTACGCGATAATAGGCATCTTAGGATAGTGTCAGATATAGATGCTATTCTAATGCCTTATTACAGGACAGTGGATAATATCTAATGGTCTTGAACAAGCTAGCCCGAATCCCAGAATAAAGTTGAAAAACATGGGTGCCTGCCTTACAAGTGATAACACAGTATCCCGTTTTTAAGAATTGAAGAAAACTTTGGCATTATTTGAAATGGAATCATTATTTTACTCTATAATATTTACTTATGGTAAAAAAATCATTTCGACCAAAGTGACACACTTCATGAATTTCAAAGAAATTTTAATAATAAATAACGCTGTTTTGAGATTGAAACTTCATAATACAAAATACAAGTATGTAGTAAATGGAAATTTTGAAATTCGTAATTTTGAAAGAGTTTTTTTAAGATTACGGATTTTCGCGTACCTATGGATAAACATTTAAATTCTACTACCCTCTCCGATATTTCGGTTATCGTTGGTCTAATGGCAGTCTTACAAAAATATTAAACACTGACCCGTACGGTAAGATATGCTATTATCTGGTGGTTGATTTACATTACCCCAAATCAATTCACGATAAAATTTAAGATTTCCCTCTAATTCTTATTCACAAAGAGATTCAAGAGTTGAAATTGAGTGATTATCAGAGAGAAGTGAACGAGAAACTTGATATGAAACATTACAAAACAAAAACACTTTGTGGAGTGCAAGAAGATGTTAACTATTTTACATGTGATTATAGACTTCTGCAGTATCTAGTTAAACAAGAAATCAAAGTTGAAAATATACACAAAGTAATCAAGTATCAACAACGTGCATACATGACATCAAACATCAATAAATGTAATGAATGCAAGGTCAACGCTAAAACTGCAGTTGAAAGATCACTTCTTTTCAAGTAGCTGGAAAATATATATATATATATATATAATATGTATGGACTTTCCTACCAAAATATCTTCAACCTTTAAAGTGGTCATTGAAGTACATGGAAACCGACTCTTTTGGAATGTCAATAAATAAAAGTGGCATCCAAAACTAGAAGAACTATAAAATACTGTATGTAATTGACTTCAGCAACCATCAATCGGATCATAAATGGTATCCAGAAGAAAACAAAGGTAAAATTTACTATATAAAGGACGAGTTGCGTTTCACTGAAGTATCATCTTGTGTGTTTCTTCGTCCCAAACTGCACAGTATTCAACTAGCGTAAGTAAGAAAGCCAAAGGTGTAAAGAAGATTTTTATTCCTCGACATACAAAGTACAAGGGTGCCTTCAAGATTCAAAACAAATCTCTATATCATTCCCCACCATTAGATCGATAATTAAAAAACAGTCACATATCGTGTGAAAAAGTAGCTTTAAGTCTTGTTTGTGACAAGAGATTCACAAAATATGGAAATTACCTACCATTCTATCCCAAAGACTCACAATCAAATAAACCATCAACCTTCGACATCCCAGCTGGAGGCAACTTTCTATGAGTATAATTTTCATATAAAGATACATATTAAGGGAAACCGAAAAAAAAGATTAGTTGAAAAATGTATGTAGTAGTGAACCTGGAATGGAAAGAGTAAAAAAAGTCGTGAAAATAAAATTAGTTATTCACCAAGTGTAAGTGTAAAGTAAATGAAATACAGTACACATAAATTTTCAAGTGTATGCTTTGATTTACGTAAATAAAACATTTTTTTTTATTTTAATCGACATGAGTTTTTACTATAATATTGTAAATCGTAGATGTACATGAAACAAGGAAGGTTTCTGCTTTCCTAAGTTTAGCTTAGGTAAACAGGGAACAGTGAACGATTGTTACACTTAAAATACCAAAAATACAGACTAAAAGTTGCTGACAAATTTTAACTCTTTAGTTGATGGTTGGACGAAAGTTTTTATATACATTCACTATGCCGGACACTAAACAAAACTTTTGTTTTTAGACAAATGTTTCGTTAGATGGAGGCTGACGGCGGCGTTCGGAACCCTCTGGAACTACTTACACACAAAAGAAGTACTTTAATAAGATTAAAATTGTTTAATTGATGCAGGAAAATTATTTTATTCCACAAACTCGTATCCATACATATAACAATAAAAACTGCATTCATTTTAAAAATTGGTTTACATTATTAATGGAGTGTAGTTAAATTAAATGTAATATTATAATTATATTAAAATAATAGCTATAAAATATACGTAAATTAAATGAAAATTGACAAATTTTTTTTGTTAAAATTTGTATCAGTCAATTGTAATTACATGAGTTACCAATGATTAAAAGTTTGTGAAAAGGAAAAAAAAAAGTGAATATCGTAGTCGAAAAGTGAGGCATTGTACGGGTTTTTAAAGATTTGCGTAACATATTATTTTGAATACAAACCCCATCAATCAATTTAATCCAGATGAAATGCAAGATGTTTTCGCAAATACTTGCTAATTTAGGTTCACAAGTTATAGTTTACAGTCACAAGTTATAGTTTTATGAGACGTTTCTTCCCAACATAATTTCAAAAGAGTCCACAATAGTGGCAATACTAAGACCAAACATTAATAATTGAAAAACAACAGATAAATCAGACAGTGTAATATTTCGCAGATCCTCATGTGGTTCATCAGTGTCCTCTTTTCTCTGGACATTTTTTCCCTGCTCTTTCTTTGTCAGATCACGCTTAATAGATAATATACGTTTATACAAATCTATCACTCTCTTATGTTGCATGTAGTTAGCTTATTTTTATTTTTTTGCTTCTGCATATTTGGGCAATTTTCCTGACACTTTCACCAAATCAACGTGAAACCAAATTCCGTTTTCGCGAATCCGAGTTGCCATCCAGTAGGCGATGTCTGCTTGTACGTCACTGGAGTGAAACGCTACGGTTGACGTGGATATCAAAATCGTCAATTCCGAGAAATGTGTTTCGTCAATGTAAAATTTTTCATCAGAAAAGTATAGTTTTCGATTTTTCCGGAGTTCTGTCTTAGTTCCTGTAAATCCTTCAGTCAGAAACTCTCTACGAACTTCCCACATTGCATGAATTTCTTCTCTCTGAACTGGAAAATATTCGTGACAGAAAATGTGTAATTTATTCTCAGGTGATAATACCAAGGCAGATGTAATTTTTCGTATACAGCTGTGAAAGATATATAAACGCCATGTTGCGGTGTTTGGTAATTGGACTCCATGAGAAATGCTGCAATATTCCCTTTGTAAACCGAGGATGGTACTTGCATCCAGATAAGCCAAAATCCAGCGACAGTGAAAATTGTTATTTTTCTTACTCTACCAGATGGTGCTTGAATCGATCAATAGATAATATTTATTCCAAAGGCTTACTGCGACTTACATGGAAATATATAATAGTGTAGGTAAGATGAATAAGTAAAAAAAAATGAAATGTAAAAAAATGAAAATATCAGCAAGAGGATGCCATCGTCAACTCGGTGTCAAGGTTCCATGCTCTCGAAGTTCGGTAGGCGAATCCATGTCGGTAAAGGTCACATCTGGGAACGTCTTGAGTTCGGTAGCGGTCAATGCGCCCTCGGGTAACGTAAGGCGTGTACATGAAGAAGTCAGTAAGGTTGACAATATGGAGTTTCGAACCTATCATGTCTCTCATTGTCCGCAGGTCAAGGGAGAGGCGCCTTTCATCAAGCTTTTGGAGATTCATAAAACGAAGCCTCTCTTCATAGGAAGCCGGACGACGGCGACACAGGTTAAAGGCTCTTCTGGTAAATGTTCTCTGGACAGACTCAAGTGTATTGATGTCATGCTTTAGGTGGGGGTTCCAAACGGGCGACGCATACTCAAGTTTAGGTCTAACAAATGTTTTGAAAGCTCGACCGAAAATTTGTAGATCACGGGATTTGAGGCCTCTCAGCAACATATTTGCTACTCGATTTGACTCCTTAGCAATAACCAAGCAGTGTTGAGCCGACGATAAATTTCCAGTAGTGGTCACGCCTAAATCCTTAACACTCGTAAATTCTTGCAATACATCGGAGTGCATTAGCAGCTCATTTCTAGGATTTCGAGATCCAATATGCAAGACTCCACATTTAGACGAGGAGAGAGGCATTCGCCAAATGTTAGACCAATCCATAAGGGCATTAAGTGACTCTTGGAGGTGGCGGACGTTAATGGGATTATTTTCGTTCGGATCCCAGTCAACATAAAGCTTGATGTCGTCCGCAAACATGGATATCTTCACTTTACCGCGAACGCAGGAAACGATATCATCGATATAAATAAGGAATAGAATAGGCCCAATTACTGATCCCTGGACTACTCCTGAGGTAACGGGAAAGGTGTCAGAATAGGTACCATTGTAGACCACTTGTTGAGTACGATCTTTGAGGTAGCTGGAGATCCACTGTAGTAGACGCCCGGTTATACCTTTGGATTTTAGCTTGCGGAGGAGTAGATCATGCGGAACTTTGTCAAATGCCTTTTCAAAGTCAATGAATACCACATCCACAACCCGATCGATACAAGAGGGCTCAAGTAAAAAAACGCGAACTGGTCAAACCAAAATCCAAGTGCATGGCTACTTACAGTAGCGGAAATAAAGGCCAAAATGAGCATACTGAACCAAGTCAATGAGTCAAAAGGCCGAAAGAGTTGCGCCATGGAGATAGTTTCCAGTTTGTTTAGAGGATACATCTTTAACAGCGCAATACTGGCGATAGAGAATCTGAGTCTGAGAATTTGAAATGTGTTCATACATAACCAATGCTCTAAATTTATCGGATTGATTCGTCCAGTACATGATTTCATCAAAATTTTCTACTGTCATCTTAAACAATTTCTTGAAATTTAATTTTTTGAATGTCGCTCCAATTGTTTTGAGATCATCTACAGAGAACTTTCTATAGTGAAAAATACATACTGCTGAATTGAACTGCGGACGACATACTTTGTTGAAGAATGTGTCTGTTAAAGTAGCTGAAACTTTTTGGTTCCTTGTGTAGAAACACAATGCTGCTGTTATGAATGCTGTCCTCTGTTGAAACTTAGGTAGTGAGGAATTGAACCGCTCGTAAAGTGAACCATTGTGCGTGTGAGTAAAGTTGCATAACTGATATTTTGAGTAGTATAGACTTATAACTTTATCTTGTGGATGTGTTCTACGCATGTGATCTCCATAAGTGTCATTCGCTCTGACAGCGTCTTCCATTAAACTTCGTTTGAAGATACTACTGAGTGTATCATTGACTCTGTGCAGGTCTGCAAATACTTGTCTGTTCGGATTACATTGTATTTTGATATAACCAGTAACATCTGGTCGACCATCAAACGTCAAGTTGATTCTAGGAGAAATAAAAACTACGCTAAGATGCTGTCTTTCTTCTAATGACCAAATATTGCAATCATCAGCAGTAACCCAATTGTTAAAGTAGGGATTCGAGTTGAGCCTTTGAAATACTCTCCGCAGAACATCTGATGATTCAGTCCACCATGATATTTCATTGGAAATTACAACCGCAAAACAGCAGAATATAAGAATAACTCTTGTGTGATTTTTAAACTTGTCACATTGGAAAAGTTGACTTGCTTTCATGATTCTTTTATAAGATTACAATATCTGAAAACAGAAAATCTCACTTTAATGCAGTTGAGATAGATTAATTAAGGCGTTGATCCACTATTTTGTAAGTGGCCAAAAGTTGATTCCAAACATAATTTATAACCTAATAAAAGTATTTTAAGGTTATTTTCACCGACGTAAAAGTGAAATAAGTTGCTAAAAGCTGTGGAAACTGATGGACAACTATTTACTCTTCCAAGACATATGAGAAATTTTGTCACAACCTATTTAGTGCATCTTTATAAACTATGGATTTTCTATTAGTATTGACTGTGTAATGATTTCACATGGGAAATTCAGGAAGGAAGTTTTTGTTTTTCACAAAAGATAAAAAATAAAACAAATATTTACCAGCATCCACCCTGTTTGCAGAGTCGATTTACCCAGCTGATTTACCTATATGCCCAGCCTGTTTCAAGTAATTCAAAATAAATTACCAATCCGATTCACAGAGAACTATGGAGTAAGTAAGAGTTGATTTCAGAAATAACCTTCCGCAAAAAAGTTAAATTCATATGTCGTTTTTACAAATAATATCTTTTATACTTTTTCAGAAAAACCATGCAAATACAACCAAAATGTAGGTGATGACATAAACAGCTTACAGAGAGTTTCAAATAACCTATTGAAATTTTAAGCAGATGTTTACCAAAGACAAAACTACCAAAAACCTTCATTCGAAGCACGCAGAAATATAGTTAGGATTAATAATAAATATTCCAATATTTGTTATGATCATCGTCCTTGTATTACGAAACAACTATGTACGAGTTTGCATAATACGAATGGCAAGTGCGATATTAGTTATCTCGTAACCACGTAAAATAAAAAGGTGATTCAAGGTTTGATTGAAACAGAAATATCTATACGGCTCACTCTTGAAGTCTGTATATATATGTAGCTTTAGTTATGAGTTATGAAACATATCCTCTGTTCTCATGCAAATCTGAATAATCAATAGAGAAGGGCATAAACTTCTATTTGCGCTCTTCAAAAGTAATGATTCAATTCAGCACAATCACCAATAGGGTATTATGAAACGATATGACGTATGTAATAATTAATAATTTTTTTATTTGTTGATTATAAACAAGTTTAGTACCAAAACATGCTTTCATTTTCAAATATTTCATTTTATTAAAAGTACACACATATTTGTTTCAGGGGCGAAGCAATGTCCTGCTACACTAAATAAAAAAGAAAGATGATGCGGGGTACTATCATTATAGGTAGTTTCCTATATTGATAGTGAGTGCCAAAGAGAGAAGCAACGAACGGCAAGAGAGAGGCTGGCGCCACATAGCATTTGGTGCTAGATGCTTCAGAAAAAATCCTCTTTGTAACCGGGATACTAGCACCGAACGGGATACATCAAAGCTAATACAGTCCAAATCGACAACAGAACAGCTCATAAGGAATGACACACGTGCCAACACGGACTTCTTGAAGATAAGATTTATTGCAAAGGATAATTATATGCAAACAATTTTGTTAAAATGAATAGGTACACAATGACAACTCATTCGTTTGTCTCACAAACGTTTTAAATTATCGAGCCAAAATTTGTAAAACATGGGAACTGAGGTCTCTAGGTAACATATTTTCTACTCGATTTGACTCCTTGGCAATGACCAAGCAGTTTTGAGCCGACCTTAAATTTTTGATAGTGGTCACACCTAAATCCTTTATCACTGTTAATTTCTTGCAAGACATCGGAGTGAGGTCATTCCTAGGATTCCGCGATGCAATATGCCAGGATAAACTTTTATACGAGCAAAGTTGTACTAACCACTCCTTTGACCAATCCATAAGGACATTAAATAACTCTTTGAGATAAATTAGGCATTTTCTGTCACGAATATTTCCCAGTTCAGAGAGAAGCAATTAATGCAATGTGGGGATTTCGTAAAAAGTTTAACATTAAAGGATATACAGGGACTAAGGCAGAACTCCGGAACAACCGAAAAATATTCTTTCCCGATGAAAAATTGTTTTACATTGATGAATCAGGTTACTCGGAGTTGGCTATTTTGATATCCACATCAACCATTGCATTTCACTCCAGTGGCGTACAATCAAATATTGCCTACTGGATGGCAACTCGGCTTCGCGAAAACGGAATTTGGTTTCACGTAGATTTTGTGAAAGCGTCAGGAAAAGTTCCTAATTATGCTGAGAAAAAAAAATCAAACGACGCTAAGCACAAATATCACAAGAACTCGGCGTATTTGCAGAACCGTTTATTATTTCTGCAGTATGAGAAGAAAAAGAAAGAGCAGAAAGACAATGGGACGGAAAATGAGGAGGCTCATAACCCACATGAAGATCTGAGAAATGTAACAATGACTGATTTTTACATTTTGTTTCAATTACTAATGTTTGGTATGAGTATTGCTTCTGTTGTATATATTTTCGAGCATATGCTGGGTCGAAACATGACTAATTAAGAAAAGCTATAACTTTCTAACATAAATTAGTGAGCATTTAACTATGTGGTAGGAAAGGCATGTGTGTTGAACTTAATCGGCATGTGTTGGTGGATTGGTATTGCATTTAGGTAAAGGTTGTACACTGAAACTACAAGTTCATTGACAACGTCATTGATTGTGTGGGCACCATTTTATTTAATGTTTTATGCGTGTAATATAGTAAACATAATTGGATACTTAGAATATACTTGAATTTGCAATTTTTTCATGTAACGTTTACCAAATTTACACCAGATCAACAGACTCTGGCATTATACTGTTATTTAAATTTTCTTGAAATAAAGATTTGCTGTAGAAATTCTGAGACAAATCTTGAATAGCGTGCATTTTATATGTAATGTCTCTGCATATTTCGGATCTTGTTAAATTAATAAGTTATTATAAAGTTAATTGGGCCAAATAAAAAGACAATATAAAAAGCTAAAATATATCTTCAATTCAGGCGTTTAATTAACAGCGCGAGGATGAGAAATAATTAGACATACCTTTTTTATCAGATTTTTATCATCTTTTCATGAATGTCTTTCATTTTAATAAAAAACACGTTTTTCGAAAATACTTAAAACCTTCATTCGAAGCACGCGGACATATTTTAGTTATGTTGATAATAAAAAATCGTTTGTTTCTTCAATAGTTGTAATGCTCATCGTCTAAATTACGAAACATAATTCTAATTGCAAGTGCGATATTTATCTCGTATATACGAAAAAAGATGATTTAAGGTTTGATTGAAACATAAGTATCTATACAGCCAATCTCTAATAGATTTAGTTGTGAAATATTATCTTCTGTTATCAAGTAAATGCAATCTGAATAATCAATAGAGAAGGAAATACACTTCTATTTATATCTAAAGACCACTCTCAAGGATGAGTATGGATTCTGTTGAGCACAATCATCATAAAGGTGTCTATGGTTATACGATATGATGCAACCAATAATTTATAAATTTTTTTATCAGATTATAAACGAGTTAGTACCAATACAGTTATTGAAATTCTTTACTTTTAAAAATATTTATTTTTAGTAAAAAAGTACATGCCTGTCGGGAATTGATCTAAAAGTTGTATTCATCCATGTTGGAACCGATATATTTATTTGCTATATGGCTATGATTTCCGTTTATCAGTGTTATCTATAAGATCATTTACTTCATAAAGATGTTTTGTTAATCCTTCGTGTTAGGTAGTTCTGGCTATCTCTAGTTCTGGCTAACGTAATTTATTGTTGTAATTGATTATGGGAGAAACTTTATCTTCATGTTGTCACAGAATAGAAATTGTATATTCAATTTCTATTCTGTGATGCTGTTGTGACAGTTGCTTAGAAGATGATGTGTTGTTTATGTGCGGTCAAGAAGAAATATGTAAATTAAACTGGGAATTCGTGAGCGTTTCCTAAATGGAATGGATTATATCCTGTAGAAATCTATTATCTGTATCATTATTTTACTAATATACACAATAAAGGACCGATCAAAACTTATTCCTTGATGGGGGAAAAAAGATTGAACAATTGTTTATATCACGCGCTTGGCCAACGGATGTAAAACAGTGAAAATTATAATAACAATAAAAAGTTAGTTTCGTTTTGGTTTTTGTAAGGGTTTTTTTTGATAGAGGTCCCAAGTTCGGAGAGAATTTCTACTCTTCCTCAATGCTAGTGAAGTTCGGTCATG
>JAQFXR010000041.1:0-10785 GCA_034693625.1 Epicrius mollis
AGTTTCCGTTTCAATTGAGCAATGTAGTCCAGCTTGTTCAGCATAACAGTAGGTATATACTTTAAATAATATGATGTGTATGTATATAAATAAAAATATATATACATGTACATAATATATATCTATTTTTATACAGAAAACACTAAACCAGTATGTTCTAAAAAAATTAAAGTCAGGAAATCATGGCTACACACAGATTGGTGACGTCTCAGGCCCTATTGACAAGTTGATCCGAACGTGGAAGGCGGTTTTTTATAGAGGACCCTAAGTTCGGAAAGAATTTTTACTCTTCCTCAATGCCAGTGAAGTTCAGTCAGGAGAACGTGCCAAGTACTTTTAGGTAGTCGGGGGCATTTATTTTCCCAAGGCTGAGCCACCAGCAGAGTACCTACGTCACAGTTAAAGGTGGACACGCTGAACCCACCCCTCTGACTTTAACTACTACGGCGCTACTCTGTCGTCAAGCTTGAAGCTCCAAATTTTTCGCTGCGGCCTGAATGGGGCGCCGTGAATATTTCCGCAGAATTTTCTTAGCAGACGGGAATCGAACCCGTGACCTCCCCCACGACAGGCCGCGGTGTGAACTACTAAGCAACACCGTTCATGCCAGTCATGTTGTAAAATATATCCCAAGGATTAATTTATAGTTTTAATAGGTTTAATAGTTTTTTTTTATTTAATAAATTTTGCCATTCTACCCCCACCCCCATGGGCCTCAGTCCCGAGGACCCCGCAAGAGCTGTGAGAGCTCGTCTAGGCATTCTGAAAACGTGTTCGTTATGACACCATAATCCATAATTACAGAACACAAGAACAGTAAATTTCAAATTTTGTGCTATAACCTATCTCTGATCAGTGTTAGGAAAATTGAGCTGTGAAAATGTTTCTGCTTTCACACTATAGCAAAAATTTTCCTAAAATGGATGCTTACTATTAGGTAATCAAACAATCAAACAACGTATACAAGTCAGGGTGGGTATTGTAGAATGAGCCATTCAAATACTTGTGAAAGGCTGAAAGGACTCGTACGCATTTGTTGTCATTGTGAGCAATGCAGGCTTTTTCGCTCAGTGACGAGGTGGAAAAGTAGCCAGCTCACATAAATATGTAGGTCATACACAGAGCCATTCCAGAAATGTGGTTGGTAACTTGAAGATCCATATTCAGGGAATTGCAGGCGAAATCTTCCCAGAAGCTGTATCGAATGTCTTGGGGATTCATCTGTAGGATAGCTTGCAAAGTTTCTTCCCGGTTTTTCGGTAAAGGCCCGCGAACATTACTTCTAGCAGAATACATGGACTTACGGATATTATGCATAGGGTGATGCATGTGAGATTATTTGTTTTGTCCACTAGTAATGTTCATTTTACCTATAATATATTTTATCTGTTTTTGTACTTGTATAACCGATTGTATTTTGCCGTCTACCAGTAAGAGCCATGAGCCTTGGGTGTAATAAAAACACAAAGAAACTTCAGCAAATAGCATATAGGAGGTATGTCAGAAATGATGACGTTATGTTGAAGATAGTGGGGTGGAGCTACGTGCTACGGGTCCCAAATTTGGGAGTAAGTGCGGTCGTAATATATGGACGTAATATATAAAAATGACCGGAAATTTAAAATTTATTTCTAATTACTAGTTATTAAATACTCGTTTTATAGCCGTAATAACATATACAACACATTTGGCAAAGTTTTCTAAAAACCGTTATTTATAAAAGCCGATACTTTAGTAGTCGTCAAGACCAAGCCTTAATTCAGTCTTGTGTTGTTTCCAGTCAGAGTGGTTGTGAATTAACTTTAATAGAACATTTAATGTTTATGGTATAATAGCTTTCATTTTCATTTAAAAAAGTATACCTATCTAATGAAAAATTTATGAAAATGGAAGTAAGGAAGAGGAATTTTATCGTGTAGCAAATCCGAATGTAAAAAAGTCTTGGTGCAGAAATAGTGTTTTTGTGACAGTATTAGTTGCAGATCGAGGTCCCACACCTGTGATAATGAGCAGCCCAGAACAAACAGGTAATAAATACCCAACTCTTCTGTTGTTAGATGGGATTCATGCAACAGTCAAACTCGTAGCTTTTTCGTTAAAAATGGTTACGTAACCCCTGCATACTAATTATTACAGCAGGATAACCCGGCAGAGATATTACACAGCCAACTAAACAAAGTCACAGAAACACAAAATCCAAGACTCTCAAAGCTGACCATAGTTTGCCAACGCTTGAAAAGAAAGATGACGAACAAATCGTGAACGACAGAGTCGAGGACGAAAGACCAAGGTGGGAAAAGAAGACCGACTTTTTACTCTCAACAATCGGATTCTCTGTAGGCTTGAGCAATATTTGGAAATTTCCCTATTTGTGTTACAAGAATGGAGGAGGTAAATGTATTTATCATGGTATTAATTTATAATAAGCATATTGATAGTCAGCGATATTCTCTCAAAAAAAAATCTTCACGAAAGAGTTTTTACAGACAGATATTGTAACATATTATTGTGAATATAAAAGGCATGTCGATTTCTCAAAGTTAAAATTTTAAAGCCTCACTCACAATGAAAACGGAAAATCGGATAATCTCGTTACCACCTCCGAAATACGTTTCTCCGCTTTTACGAATTGGTAACGAGAATGTCAATGGATTTCAATGGAATCCGATTCTCCGCTTTTACGATTATCCGATTTTCCGTTTTCATTCTGAACGATCCTTAAGCCACGATTGAATTCAATTGAATTTGACGACATGAAACACACATGTACCCTATATTTACAAAATTGTATTTGTAAACCCAGGGGTAAAGCTGTCGACTCAGTCTGTGAAAAACCAAGATTCAGCAACTAACAGATTATACATTTTCATTTGTAGATTGTTATCTCATCCATAACTCTAGTTATTGAAACGTGTCCAACTTTGGACATAAATCTATTATAAATCGCCACGAGTTCCATTATCATTTCAGCTGCAGGTACCCAGGTAATAGCATCTTCTTCATGGATTGCGTCAATAAGGCTGCCTATTATTGTTTGTTTATTTCGTAGAGAATTTCTGCTCTTCTCCAATGCTCGATGATTCCTCCCTCACCCAAGTAGCCCAGGGTAGCATTGCGGCCAGCAGATTATTTTTAAAAACCTTGCCGGTGTCTGGGCTTGAACCCACGGTCTTATATTCGAAGTCTCACATAAACAACTTCCCTTTATACTGTGTTTTAACAATTGCATTTAATACAATTTTCAATCTATTAAATTCTTTCATAAATCCTTTCTTAAAATTTTTCCTAAGATTTTCTTTAAATCTTATTAAAAATCTTTCATAATTTGAGTTCAATTTAATATTAGATTTTATTTGTGTATTAGAGGTTCGTTGTGTTAAATTCAATTTTCAACAAATACAGCGAAATATTCAAAACAAGGTTTTCTTACACAGCTATGTTCCTGGTTCCATACACCATAATGCTTGTCTTAGGAGCCATGCCTCTCTATTACATGGAAGTGGTGATTGGCCAATACAACCAAGAGGGACCTATAACTGCTTGGAATAAAATATGCCCTCTTTTTAAAGGTTAGAGTTCCTGCTAACAATTATATTTAATTGTTTATGTATGCATAATTTCCGTCCCTGCCAGGTCCCGGACAAACGCTATTGGTCGGTAAAGATGTCGAGGTAAGCCCCATAAGGGCTTACTCAAACATATGTAAACAAAGCGAAAGTACAGGAAGGAAAAAAAAATTTCGTTTTTCTTCTATGTCTAGGAGAAAATTCAGTAAAAATTGAAAATACTTGTAAAAAAATAACATTTACCAAGATGGAATTATCTTGTTGTTCCCTATTATGCTAAGTTAAAGTCTCATACTATACACCAATAAGCTATGAAACCCTTAATAAATTCATGATTTGGAAGCGATTTCCTAGGCCTACTTTGGCCTTGTCGCTCAGGAAACTGTATTAAAATCCTGTTCTACACGGATAATTTGAAAGACAGCGATAAATCAATCTTTCATCTTCATTTTTGGGCAGAAAAAGGAGAACTGTGCCTGCTAGTCTAAGGGAACTTCCTGTGAGGTCACATCAAAGCATCACCAAATAAGGTGATTTTTACCTTTATGTCGGTCAAACGTCTATCTTAATCCAAATCGGCAGCTATATTATGTGAAAAAGGAACTGATTATACATAAGAAAAGTATCTAATGACAGAAATCGATTTGATTATCTTTATTTTTACCAATAGTGCATTTTTTTTTCATTTTCCCTTCGACGATTTTCTTCATCTAGGCTCATGTTTATACAAAGAACTTTTTACTACTGAAGACAAAAACATGAATTAAAGATACATATGCCAAAATGTTGATGAAGAACTCAGATTTCAACTAGTATAATACAACATAATTAAATTTTAACCTTTGAATTACTTCTTTATGGAAACCAATTGCAAACCTCTGCCGTCGTTAATTGGCTCAAAGTTCTATATAAATAAACATCATCTACATTTTTGGTCTAAATGTTTCATGGTTTTGTCTTCAGTAGTAAAAGTTCTTTGTAAAACATGAGTCTAGATGTAAAAAAAAGACCAAGTGAAAATGAAAAACATACACTACTCGTAACAAAATATTTCCTACCTTAGATGTTTTTTCTAATGTATAATCAATTCCTTTATCACGTAACAGAGCTGTCTTTTTGGGTGAATATAGAAGTTTCACCGACATAAAGATGAAACCATATAAAAAATCTAAACTTGAATTTGATTTTCGAGACCCTTAATAATTATAAGTCCATAATATATACTGTTTTTCATCAATTTCAACTTTGCCTTTAGGGTATTCCGGTTAAATAATCAAAATTCAGAAACTGAAATTCCGCGCCATTCCCTACACACTCCCACTTCCACTTCCGGACCTTAGCGGACGCTTGTCCAGGACCTGCCAGGGGCGTATGTCAACTCATACAAGCTACTAGTTAGTGTATGATAAAAAACTAAGTTATTGAAATTACTATTTTAATTTCTTCTAAATTTTAAGGTGTTGGTTATTGTGCTGTAATGGTGGCCTGGTATTTGTCCTTTTACTACAATGTAATAATAGGATGGGCTGTTTATTATCTGTTATCCTCATTTCGATCTGAGCTTCCATGGGCGACTTGTGGGAATTCATGGAATACACCCAATTGCTACACTGGAGTTGTAAGAAACTACGTATTTGGAAACAAAACAACAGTCAGAACATCGTCTGCACGAGAATATTTCACGTTAGTATATTAATATTAGTGATAAATATAAACAAGTCGGGTTATGCCGTCTCTTATACGAACACTAATATGGTAGATTTCCTTTTTAGGCGTTTCAACTAGATAATCTACCGTGTGTCCCAAAAACGTTCCAGGTAGACTTTAAATTGGTAATGTTATCTCAATGGGGACTTCATGTGCTTGCGCCATCTCCACCTATGTATATTTTTACCGGAATCATGTGCGGAGATTAAATCCCCATAGAGATAACATTACCTTTGAAAGTCTACATGTAACTTTTTTTGGGACATCAAAGATAAATAACAGAAAGATAGAGACAGAGAATCTTATATAGACAGAGAACCTATATATTTTGAGATATATTATAGGTCCTCTACTTATTGCATCGTGGACCGCCTCTAAAAGTTCACATATCTTAACAAATTCACATTAAATCAACACATGTGAGGTACCGGTGCAATCACAATGTGTGCTGAACTGTTTGACTTTGTGAGTGACGTCATGATAACAGGTTCTGGATTCACTCTGTATTGTACGAAATACATTGAAATTCATTTCGCAATTTTCAAACCAGATTTCTATGGGAGTGAAACTGAGTTGCCAGTGGAAGTTCGTAAGAGATCGATCAATCGTTCAAATGAAAATTGAACATCTCAATTAATGTTTCAAGTATGCTTTCTTGTCATCAAAACATCATCGAGAAGATGGGGAAAAAACGAAACCATAACAAAAGTTTTGGTGATATATCTACCTACGAGGACTTTGTAAATAGTTACAAGCGGCCAGATAAGTTCTCTGTGACATAACGGGATATAAGCCAGATTGTAAGGAAATATAAAATGCACCTTGAAATACGATCCTACGGAAAAGAGAATATCACCAGAACGTTATGATGAGGGAGTAATCCAAGATCAAATGACAGTGTTACTACAAATCTGAAATCTTTTTTGGGGTGTCACAAACCCTGATCTTCTCATGCATGGAATTCGAAATCCAAGAGAACAAAAGACCCCACCCCATTCACAAAATTGCTCAAATCTGTCAAAACATTGCCTCAACTGCTTTTCATCATTCAATTATGAATCGTAATTCATTGAACAAAGCTGTAGTACCGACTTCAGCTAGCAAACTCTCACACCAAGATTTAAAAATGCCATCTTCATACTACACCTGTAATTCACCAAATTTCGGAATCTTTAATTCGGAGGCTTACAAACGTAAACAAGCAATGAAGGAGGTGTGACCTCTAAACATTCAGCCATGCTCTAAGTAGCAACATATGTAAACTCAGAGGAGAACAAAATTCTTAAGGACGTTGAGTAGAGAGCTGATTCGGAAGAGGAAATGAAAGCTTCACTAGCCTTTCTTAAATTCATTAAAGAGTGTAAAAATAGCTTCCAATGATAGATCAACCTAAGATCATCACTCGAAGTTTTAAATGAAGAACGAATATCAAATGACTTCACGCCTATCACGCAGAACTCTTTGCAAACTCATTCGAGAAGATAAAAGTGTTACGAGTACCAGGACTTGTACAAATTATTGACATCATTACTTCTACTTTCAACCATTAGGATATAAATTATACTACAGTGACACAGATTGCTTTGCAATTTCAATCAAGAAAGAAATGTACCCGAAGTTAAAGGAACTCGGAAGAGAAATATTTGACTTTACCAATATGCCACAAGATCATCCTCTCTATTCCCCAAACATCGAGGGGAACTCGCTTGTCTCAAAGATGAAGTGGAATGAGTTGGAGTTCAAGCATGTATTTGACCTTTGTACCATATTTGTGGATTGCGATCAATATTAATTATTCATCCGTCACACTCACAACTGATAACATATTATAATACATGTATTATATATTATAGGTTCTGCCTATCTTGGTAAAATGTTTTAATGACGTTCAAGATGATTGAAAGTGAAGGTCCATTGGGGAAATCTTAGGAGGCAAAAATTGGAGTTTTATGTCTCCGAGTGTCTATAACGAACCGATTTCCAATTTCATGGGTTCGTGCCAAGCAAATTACCTACCTTATATTTTACCAGACATCAAATTATATTAGTAAATGCATGTAATATCGGTAATTAAATGCTAGTAAATTACTTTCAGTCGAGGTGTACTTGGGCTTCATGAGAGTTCTGGGATGGATAATTTGGGGCCCTTAAAATGGCAGTTGGTCCTTTGCGTTTTTGCTGTATTTTTTGTCATCTACTTGGCGCTGTTCAAAGGTGTCAAACATTCTGCAAAGGTTGGTGGAATTCTTACGTAGATCTGATATAAATTACGCATTATCATGTATTATTTTAATGCGTTTGAAAATGCGCTGATGCCATCTGTTCACTAAACATTGGCAAATTAGATAGAAGTATTATAACCGGTTTATGGCAAAAATTCCAGATGCTTCGAGTTACAGTAACAGCTCCATATATCCTGCTGACGATTCTGCTGATAAGAGGTGCGTTTCTTCCCGGAGCAGGCGAAGGCGTCAAGATCTACTTAAGGCCAAATATCTTGAAACTTTTTGACACTTTAGTATGGACCGCTGCAGCTTTTCAAGCGTTCTACTCACTTGGTGTTGGATTTGGAGCACATACCGCCTACTCATCGTATAACACGTTTAGTCATAACTGTTACCGGTAATGTCCAGGATAAAAGATCGTCATATTTTTAAGGTTTAGAACATTCAATAGGTAGCTAATAAAGTAGCTACCTACTTTTAGATGTGGCTTGTCCTCTTTTTTCAGAACAGCAGGTGGGTCGTTTTACTCTTTAATAGTCATTTACTCTTTAATATCAATCTCATTAATTTAACTAGTTTAATTAATTACTTATTTCTGTTTTAGAGATTGCTTAATAACAGTCTGTGTGGATACCTTCACAAGCTTCTACTCTGGTTTCGTCGTTTTCGTTTACCTTGGGTACATGGCCATTAAACAAGGTGACCAGGTTGTCAAACAAGGCTTCGGTTTGGTATTTGAGGTTTATCCTGAAGCACTCTCAACATTACCAGGCGCTCCCATTTGGTCCGTGTTATTTTTTACATTGCTAATTGTACTGGGAGTGGACAGTTCTGTAAGTGCCAACATGAGGAAAAGTCAGTAACTGAAGAGGATTTAGCATGTCCTAACAAACGACTTCTAATTGGACCCAGTACGATATAGAAAAGCCGCCATTTTATTGTTTTCCAACGCGTAGTGACTTCCACGACTAAATAAAAACGGTTTTATAGTCTTCACTTCTTCTACATAGAGATTCATTGTAGATAATTCCGTTTAGTACAAGAAAAGATTTTATCTGTAACATGGCCTCTTCGGGTTTTTCTTTTTATGTAAACCAAACTATTAAAAATTACCTTTTTTTTATTGTACTAAAGTGAATGATATACTATGATACCTCTGTAGAGGATGTGAACGTTATAAAGCAGTTTATTTGCTGTAGTTGAAGTCCCTACGATAAAAAAATTGGACAGTCCGTTTTTGTCCATTCAGTAACAACGAAATGTCGACTTTTCTAGATCGTACTGGGTGCAATTATAAGTCGTTGGTCCGGACTGTGTTGCAAAGTAATTGCAGCATTTTTCAGTATAAATAATGACACTATGCATATATGAAATGACTGTTATGAATTGTTGCAGCTTTAAAACGTAAAAAAAACATTAATACAATTATGCAATGTGATCCGAAAGAAGACACTTGAAATCTAAATTCAGTACGTAGGTATGATCTGTAGCTTCACACTGTAAATTTTGGTGATTAAAATCACCCTAATCTTATAACAATTTCAGATCGGTTCGATTGAGAGCGTTGTGACAGGATTGCTCGACGATTTCAAATTGACGTTCGGGAAACAAAAATACCCACGAGAGACGTTGACTTTCGGTGTTGTCAGCATTTCATTCATGTTTTCCCTATTGTGCGTCACACGTGTAAGCTGACAATTGAAAACTATTGCTAAAAATTTGCTAGAGACTTTTAGCCAATTGGAACCCCAATGAAATCAAGCGAAAATTTAAAGATTTGCGATCGAATCATTTCAGGGAGGAATTTATTTAGTTGACTGGTTCGACACCTACGGAGTAAATATTCCTGTCCTGTGTTCGGCGCTAATCATGACCATTGGCATATCGTGGGTCTATGGTCTGGAAAGATTTAGTCTCGATATTGAAGAAATGCTTGGCTTCCCTTCGAAAGAGTTCTTGGAAATATGTTGGAGATGCGTCTCTCCAGCCCTTCTCCTGGTGAGTTGGGGAAAACGGGGTAATACCGACCTACTGATAGGTTAATTTATAAAATACTAGACCTTCAGGGCCCTTCACGAATAGGCTTGGCGCTTCGCGCCTTATTGCATTTCTTTAGCGCTACGCGCTTCTCGTTTTCTTTTGATTAATTTTCGCGCCATATTATTTAATTTCTTATATACATTATATTTCTTATATTATATATAAATATATTTTTTTATGTATATACAATATACATATATATTTCTTATATAAATATTATATAATTTCTTTCCATAGCGGCAAGCGCCAATGTTTTTCTTTTCAACGTCTTTAGCTGATACGATCTGATAAGCTGTAGGCTTTTTATGGATTTCAAGTATTGCCTCAGTGTTTTTATATGGCGGGAACATTTGAGCTTGTTTGTTTACGAGAAAGATGGTGTGTATTTTTGTTCTATCTCTAATATCTCAGAAAAGACGCAAAGAATTCTCATGAAAAACTTTAACGGGCACCTCGAGAAAATGTCGAAGATATCTGGAAAATTACAGGTTGAATGAAGATGAGGGTATGAAGAAAATCCTGAACAAACAAACAGACACGAAGTCTTCTTTATATATAAGATCAGCCCATAGCCCTGGCGCTTATGAAACTACTACTTCATATTTATTTAGTAGTCATATTTTAAATTAATATAATATACATATGTAATATGTATTATGGTGTTATTATTATGAAGACAAAAATGTGAACACTCAGTAGTAGTGGATTGTTTTATAGAATATCGAATAGCTATATTATATGTATGTTGTTAGTCAAATATGAATATCGTTCACTATTATTGCCCTTATTTATTGAATTGCGAGGACCTTAGGTAAGATTACATCAGATTTACTCTGTAAAAAGTAACAGATACAAATTAGACAAAATCGCTTGTTTTTCCGCAAATCATCTTTTGTTAATTAGTAGAGCCGTATTAAGCAAAAAGTTTAGCTGGGTGAATGGCATCCAATAAGATATATTTTGTAGCCAGACTAATAGTTATAACCGACGAATATTACCTACTACTATTTCATATTATACTAATTTAATGTTACTAAGTAGACAAGCGGGCACTCTTCTAAGTTTACTACACTGGAATGCTTTATTGTCATAGAATAAATAGTCCTATTATAGAAATATCGTTCATTATTGCCCATAATTGTATAGCGATAATTAACATAAGCAATTAGCGAGAAATTTATAGGTGTGATTCTATCAGGTAAATGGGAGACCGACAGTTGCCCCCGAGACACTTGCCACCCGACATT
>JAQFXR010000042.1:0-10754 GCA_034693625.1 Epicrius mollis
TTTTTAAGTGACAAGAGTTTAGTATGAAAACGTTATGTGTATACATAACATAATATTTATAGCTAATACATAAATTGTTACGAAGTAGTGAATGCCTGGAAAAAGCTATAAACGCTAAGAACCTGAAATTCCAAAAATAACTGTTCATGTTGTACTATAAACCTGTGGTCATAACAAAATAAGAAAGTCGTACAAAATGTCCTACCTGAAGTCGTCATCGACTTCAGGTAGGACATCATTTAAATTAAAGTATAGTAACAGCTTCATCCATAAGGTGAAAAGCGTTTTGGTATACTATCCATGCGAGCCACCATCTTAAGCAGAAATTGAAGATTCTGGTGAAACCGGATGTGAAATCGGAAGTTTTCTATCTCTGAATAACTCTGGAACCAATTTTGTCGACATTGACAAAAGCCATCAAGCTACAATACACAGCGAGCACTATGCACTGGTCAGTTTGGTTTATATTTATATGCGATTTAAATGATGTCCGGCCTGCTTTAAGGCGAGGCAAAACGAAAACTCTTAACAAATGTAATTTGTTTATGACTTATGACCCGAAGGATCGTATTCTATAGTATGTTCGCAAGCCCGTATGTGACCGTAAAGGAACAACAAGCGGCGCAGAACTTCTGTTAAATTACAAACTAATGTAGCTTCATTATTCAAGTATCTCAAAATCTCAACTGTATATAAGATATTTCATAAGATATGTCCCTCTTCAGTCTTCAGAGGGAGCATGATTACAGGAGAGATCATTACCCGAGGGATCATTACACGAGGGATGATTACCCGAGGGATTATGATCCCGGAAATACAGCGAATGATTTTCTTAAATTATTCAGAGAGGGAGGTATAAAAACTGAAGCCGCCCTTTTACTTTTGTACCTATAATAATTACCTAACACTTCCCTTAAATGAGGTTCTATACTAATAATACTGGTAAACTAGTACTAAATAGTCCAAATATAATATATACCTGTAGGTACCTAGTACCTATATATTACATATATCATAATGCAGAGTTTTCATAGATTTCTATATATCTCTCTATCATTAGAGCGGAGGACTGTGTGTATACCTATTGACTAGAGATAATAATTTTCTATGACACCAGTGGCAAACAACTTTCAGTAGGTAGAAATGTAGTAAAAAAAAGAAACCATTTTTGTTAGTTAGTCATTAGATGTACATATGTATGTAAAATACTTTAATCATTTCTGAATACATGATATTACACACTGTAGATACAGTATATCGGTAGAACTTATAATGATTCCGTAGTTTAAAGGTTCGCGTTGAGGCCCGTAGCGACGTATTACAAACTGAGATTGTGTGCAGGTATGTACTTCCAGCTTAGATTCGGGGAGACTTGAAATATGACGACATTTCAAATCTTCTGTAGGTAGTTGTGTAGAGCTTATGGCTTCTTCGGCAGGTTGAACAGATATTGATCATTACTATGAGACATAGCAGAACTAGGATTGATGAGGACCTTGTCAAATATACGTCTCTAAAGTTGAATGTAAAAGCCATTACTAAATTCTTCACTAGTTATATAGCAGTCGGAAAGGGGGGATTCTCTTAGTTTGTTGGCAACTGTTGGCCGAAACAGATTCACCTCGATCAAGTTGTGCTGAGGATATATCTATATATTACCTATACTCACACTGTGAAAAATGAGTAGTGGAGATGTAACAGGAAAATGGGAACGGAATACTGAACCGATGAAAATATCTATCAGAGATTCACTAATTCGTCATATAAATGAGCTTTTCATGGAAATATCTGCTAATGAACTATGGTGTTACAACTTTGACGTTTCAAACTATCATTTTTCAAATCTTTCACATCCCCGGCAATGTGAATTGCTTAAGGAATATATTCTACGTCTCGATAGACAATTGGCATTGAAAAATTTTTATAAAATAAATAAAAAAAAGTTTTACTTACTTTTATTTTAAAGTTTACTTTTTATTTTTGAAGAAATATCAGATATAGTGGTTTTTTTCTCTCTCTCTCTCTCTCTCTCTTCCGGCTGTAGAATTTAAAAAACATTTGATAATTCAGTTATAAAAAAGAAATACTTTTTTATTGTTTATAGATGCGTAAATTCATCTGATAGGTTATCAATCACTTTTTCATCGGCACAATATGCTGCATGCATATTCTCTGTATTGATAGCTTCCTCTACGAGTCTTGACAGAACAGCTGACTTTTGCATCACGCACTGGGTGCGGGTTTCCCAGCTATGCTGTCCACATGATTGTAGGGGTAACCCTTTCTTTATCGCCTCATTTATTCTTGGCAAATCAAAGTGCTCATCGAGGTCATGACATATGAGCCCGAGTCCTTCAAAGAACAAAGAGTTCTCTAGCCCCTTAGTGGCCAAAACCACCTTACGATAGTTGTCGATGTGGGGGCACAATTTTTTTATACTCTCTCTGATGTAATTAGAGAGAGTACTAAGGTGGATAGTTTTCACCAACCTTTTCTCAATGTTCATAGGAATTCCCACTGCAGTGCGCTCGATGTATGCATTTGATTTTGCTTCCTTAGCTGTCATATGCGGCAGCATATGCCCGATGTCAATTGATGCATAGTCTTCATCCTCACCACTCGGACTCGTGAAGGAAATTTCACGAGCTATAAACTGTTTACCAATCGAAAAAAAATTCACAGATACTATCAGATCAATTTGAGGAAGCATTTTTTACGAACTGTAGCTCTGAGATAGCTGCGCTTTGGTTTTTATACACGGCCACGCCTCCCGCCTCTACAATGTAAAAAACGCCTTCATGACTTACCTCCAGCCAACTGTGATTTGCTCTCCCCTCTCAAGGGTTGTGGCAGTGTAGAGATTAGGTGGCGCCATCTTCAGTGTGTTTCGCGAGTCGCGGTTTATCGCTTCTCCACTTTTTTCGTGATCGACTTAAAAAAAGTCAATTTTCTCACCATCGAATCTAGTGTGTGCGTGTGATTTGTTATTATGGCCGAATCTTCGGGAATTCCCAGCGATAATCTACACGCATCAACTCCCAGCAAACGTCGACGATTAGACGATGGACGTCTCTCTATCCACGACTATCTGCATGGCCCGTCTACTAGCAGGGGGGCTAATGCAATGAGTGGGGTACAGCATGAAGATGAAGCACTGCTGATAAGTGATAGCAGTCAACAGCTCGATGAGACAATGGATGAGGATCCAGGGACACCAATAAATACTAGTTTCGATGAGATACCTACAGCAACAGTGGTGCCACCTGCAAGAATAATAGATGAGCCCACTACATCTACTGCTACGCTAGTGGCCGAGAGAGAGGCGGAAGAGCTAGCGTTGGCAGCATTATCGCCGTCATTCTTCGAACCCCATATACCAGAAATGACAGATTCAGACGCTGAGGGTTGCGTCGCTGAGGCTCATTTTGCTAAATTCAAAATATTTAAATGTCTACGTGAATCAACACTCTACACAAAAGTCAAGTTGATGAGCCTACCGGAGGGCCAGTACAATCTCCTTATGTATCACATGGTGAGATGCGTTGTGCGTGATAATAAGATAGGAATTCGCGGATATTTCACATCGGAGGCAACAGGGGCCCGTTATTATGCTCTATTTCCTAGAATGTACGTACAATTGGGGGAGGAATCAGCTAATCAACCTATATCCCCACCTATGGCTTTCCGGCTCCACATCCGGGAGAATAAAGCTCGTGTAGTATTTTTGTGTTCAGCTATAAGACTATAAATTACTCTACCAATCATAAGAAATAAAAAGATGTTTTTGTATTTTTAAAAATAATACAGCTCACCCCTCTGTCTTATTCAACACGCACACACACGCAAGCTACCGCCGGAGGATAATAACTGTAAGTTTCTCACTCCATACAACTACTGCTACTAAGCAGTAAGTAGTTAATATTTGCGATTTGAAAATATTAAAAAGTAGAAAAAACTGTTTACATTTTTCTATGCTCAACAGCTGTAGTCGCAAAAACTCGCCGCTAGCATGGCGAGTTTTTTTCAACTTTTCGCCAGTTTAGCTGTATCTCCGATATTAGTAGCTCAGAATAACTATACAGATAAAGTACATAAATATTGCATTTCAGTAATATCAAAAATGAGAGAACAGTCCCGTACCTTAACTTTATTTTTCCCCTTGCTAGCGTTCCGACTTTCCCTAGCGGAATATGCATTATTCAATGTTTTTAGCGACAACGGCAAAGGAAAAGCCATTGTTTGGCAAAAATGCCGTTTTTGTTTGTGCTTTTAAGACCGTAAAAAAACGTTTCTCTCTATGCAGTAAGCATGTGAGTGGATTTCATGGCCATGGATACCTCCACCAACGCACCAGCTTCAGCTTTTTTCGAATGTATACATTCTTCAATGCTTCTAGGGGGGCAACCGTTGCGATCCTAAAAACGTTTCAAAACGTTTCTCTATATGTGGCATACTTACGCAAGTGGGGATTTCACAGCTATGATCCGGACATGCATATATTATGGGTAAGTCTCTCATGGCCTCCTGAGTGAATACACATTTTTTTTTTCTATAAATGTATACTTTATTAGTTTTAGGTAAATACACTTTTAAATAATAACTCTCGATAATTCCTCATCATAAAATCCTCCTTTTAGGGGGACTCCATCCGCGTCCTCAAGAGTATAAGTAATGGGTATAGTAGGCTTTATGCTACTCACACGAAATATCTCATGACTGAATTTAGCTTTCGATGATTTCTCAAAATGGCGGGGAATGCGTACTATTCGAATACTGTCGCCAACACGATATCGTGGCGCTTGTCGTATGTGCTGCTGATTTACGGGTGATATACGTAGTGGAAAAGCTCGCCCTTCGAGTACATCTACCGGTCGTTCTCCTGTAGTACTATGACGTCGGTAATTATATGATCGAGCGAAATTCTGTAGTTCACCAATCCAGCGACGGGCAGTTCGGCTTTTTGACGCTAGATATCTTGCAATAGTCTGCCGGAGGGTAAGTATAGCCCGTTCGGCTAACGCACATTTTGTCCCACTCCATGTATTATAATGGTTAATACCATAGCGGGTAAATAGACGACGTACACTTCCGGCAAAAAATTCTGTGCCTTGATCAGTTTGTAGATTCACGGGTCGAGATTTCTTAAATATTTTCTCAAATACTCTGCACATAGTTGCTGCATTCTTATTCTTTAGAGGCTCGTATGTGACATATTTTGAGTATACGTCTACAATTATTAATATATACCTTACACCATAATTTGATTTACTTGTAGATTGTATATCCATTAAATCCCCCTGCCACAGTTCATTTGGAGCGAATGCGAGTACTGCACGTCGCGGGAATCTGCGCCGGAACGGTTTGCTTTCATTGTAAACCGGCTGAGATTGTAGAAATGTTTCTGCAACCCGTTGTGAAACTCCCGCCTCCCGCGCCAAAGTACCTATTCCGGCAAAAGCCCCCGGCGATCGGCTACTGTACCAGCGCCTTTTCATTACTATTATATAGGTATTGCTTTTTCTACCAGCCGTCCGGCTAGCGCACCCAGCACCGATGTTAGCACGGGCAAGAGGAACTGCAGAAATCCTCCATGCTGAATAAGCTCACGGCGTGCCGTGGACGACGAAGTAGAAGGGTTGCCAACACGACGAATAACATTTTTATATCGTTTTAGTTTTTTAGCATCATTTTTTTTCAACTTATCGAGTTGAATAGAGCGGCTGTGACACACGTTATAACAAAAATTCCTCAAGAATTGAATCTGCTCCTCGCTCGCAGTCCGCAGTAGACGTTTACGTTCCCTTGCATTTGCCAGTTGATTCAAAAACTGGATATTATATTCTGTACATGGACTGTGGATATTCATTTTCGAGTAGGTCACCCCGAATTCTGTTCTTTACACCCGGTCTAAGATCGATTAAAATGTATTGGTAGGGTACATCAGTGACTTCACTGTATAATCGCGTGAATGCTTCTGCTTTTCGGTCGAACACCTGGCGACCCAGCAGCTTAACTTGATGACGTGCTCGAACTGAAGCAAATAGTATCATTGCCGTCGCATTATAGCTAATTGTACGATAGTCGGCATTTTGCAGGTACAGATTTTGTGTTGAAAATATCACAGAAATCCGCATATGATGAGATGTTCGTTGAAATATAGAAGCAAGTTCTTTTAACGCTTCTACTTCAATGACGTCATCCACTATTAGTAATTCGTGTTCTTGGCTATTCCAGTCTGTCGGAATTTTCCTAACAAATTCAATTTCATCGAGATATTTCGCGAAAAATGGTTGTGTATATTTATAGACGAAAACACAGCGAGTTGGTGGATTTACAAATAAGCTTTTTCGTTGCAGATATATTTGTTCAAGAAGATATGTCTTCCCCGTATTCGATGCACCGAAGAGGAGTACGCGCGAAGAGTCCTCGAACTTCCATTCTTGAATATTCTCATCTGTCATCTAGATCTCTAATATCGCTGGACGAGTGGACGACAGGTTAATCCACCACCGATTGCTGCTACTTGAGTACAAGGTATGGCGAACTCTTTTCGAAAAAGTTTATACAATATCTGTTCATTTAGTTTTAGATTAGTTAAAGAAAATTGTGAGATAATTTCATTTACGCTCCGCCCACGAATCAATTGCGCTAATGCATAGGCACAAAAATGACCACAAAATTGCGAATTTCCACCTTGAATACAGCGACTGTTGTAGAGAAATATGGGTGATTGTTCAAAGAAGTCCAGTATCTCTGGGTAAATGGGGAAAATTCCGTAAGAGTCTAGAAAAATTGGTAATGAGTTAGCTGTTATGTAGATCGCAATCCAATGGGACCCACGACTTTCACGTTTATCCAAATTTACTACAAATATAGAGTTTGGAGTGTAGGGGGAATAGTTGCGAAGCTCGTCACGAGCACACACAGCCTTGAAATAGGGAGCTGTGATACAGCTACCGCGCAGAATTCGAGATAATTCATTTTCATTCATTTATTCCACAATAGTAATATGACGAGCACTATTTATCTCCATAAGTTTGGGCTGTTCTGATAGAATCGCTACACTTAGCTGTTTTGTAGTAGGCTCAGAGAATTCCAGGAATAGTCGTGTGGCTGCGATTCTCTTGGCACTTAGGGCATTCTTATTTCGCGTTATGGGGCGTACGTTAAAGGATAATATGAAAGAATCACTGGCGTACGCCTCGGGTGTGAGGGGGACGTGTGCGCTGGGGAAACTTGCCAATAGATCTAGATAGGCGTGTTGATATATGCCTTCCTTGAAATTGAAATCATATGAAAAAATATCTGATCCAATTGTTAGTATTGCTCTTTTGAGACCATAAGGTCGGAATACTAATGGATCAGTAGTAAATTCTCCCCTAGCGGCAGCTGAGTCTAGCAATAGTACGTAAATTTTATCTGATATATGCCCTAATGACTCTAGGTTGACAGTTACGCTTCCCTTGGGGATTTCTCGTTTAATAACCTGTAGATTTCGTAGAACGTATTGACATGGTTCACGGGTCAATCTCAGCTCCTGGCCGTAAACTAAAGATGGCGCCAATCGTCCAGTTTTCACTAATAATTCAGCCTTTGTGAGCTCGAAGGAGTAGTGACCGGGGGATGTAGCTCCTGCGGCCGGCGCGGCCTCAATAATGTAAAAATCTGGTTTTTGTAGATAAAAATCAAATTTTAAAGAAATGCCATGAATAAGATATTTTGATAATTGTGTGATACTTAGTCCGATTGCACCCACAAACTCAACGTATTTCCCACTTGTAACTGTGGTAACTCGATGACCTAATCCACCATGCGAAACAGTATCACTTATCTCGGAAACATTTTCAGATTTACCCGGGGAAGCGCGCGCTAGTCCAGCAACTTTTAGCGCTGTAGTTTGTGCCACAGAATTCGCTCCGGTGATTACGTCAACGTAATTCGTCAGCCATAGCATACCTTGATGGTCCACTTTCTGATTGCAAGCCCAGGCGTCTGCTCGCTCGAAAAAAGAACCAACAAAATTGTCTATATGAGCCGCTTTTAGTGTGGTAGTTGTTGATTTTGAATTACCATCTTTTGACAGCTTGAATTTGCCTCCAATTTTAATGAGGAATGAACTGGTGTCGTAATAATCATCCCCGCTTGCCTCGATAAAAAATTTAATTACATTAGTATCCTTGGTAATCGCAGCCAACGGATAACGAGACTGATAATTTGCATTTAGGCTTAGATCAGTAAGCACTTTACCGAATACATCGAATGATTCACCGAGCCCGGGCAACGAAGATTTATGAAACGTTCCTGGCTCCATTAATAATCAAAGTTGTCACGTGGCGCGATCGGTTTCTTCTTCCTGGACTTCTTAATGGTAATGAGTGGGCTAATTTGTGTAGTACGACGGGGACGTGTTGTACCTTCACCTCTAAGTTTAGATCTGATTGTATCACCGATTCGGTTATAGCTTCGCTTCACTCCTGTACGAATAGATTCGCCTATAGGTTTACCGGATTTCAGTTCTGTCACTATATCACGGCCTGTGGTAGCAATTTGACCAGTAACAACTTGACCGAGTAGAGGAATAATTTGTCTTGCAACATCATTCCATAATCCATTACCAGCTTGTCGATAGAGTTGACCTTGGTAAATGTTCGATCCACCTATCTGATAAAACAAGGGTGTTTCGAACTTTTTTATTATCTGCCCGTAATTTTTTATTTTTGACATTTTCGAATATGCAAATTTGCCACAATAGGAAAAGTTTCAGAATTGTATGCGATAGCACAACCTGATTCGTCTTTGAGACTCAGACGAATAGAGGATATTGTTTCTAGAACAATAGGTCGGTAGGATAAATGTAGTGGGCTGTACGTTAGAGCGTCAGAGCGGTTATGAATTGGGAAAATTGCAAGCAGACTACCTCGTATATCGCCTACAGGCGATTCACCAATAATGTCACAGTATAGTAGAGCGTAATGTCGTCCAGATTGTAAATCATAATTTTCTCCCGTCTGTTGAGCCACAGTGGTAAAGTCAGTATTCGCTTTCACAGCCAGCATAGACTCTAAGAGGGGCGATAATTTTAGTTTTCCCAATGCTTCTGCATTTACTATCATCGAATACTCGGATAATCCATTAAAATCTATTCGCCGCGGTGTTTCTTCCTCAACTTGAAATAGCGTGTTAGTGACTTCCAGTTCTCTTTGAGTTAGCGAATTTAATTCTTCTGCCATTTCTGATAGCGTATCTATTCGAGTTTTTCTAATATAATGACGACTTTGTGAACTTTCTGTGAATTTCTCATATGAGAGCGTAATCGTTATCACTCCATTTTTATCTCTTGCGCTTATCGTAGGTAGAATAGATGTTAGAATAGATAGTGGATGGTGGGTAATTGAGGTGTTGGAATCGAGTCTTTCCTTTCCAAGTATCAAACATATATACGTGTCACTCTGAATAGAAAATCGCTCTCTATTTAAATTCACGGTAAACTCTAGACCAATAGCTTTTAAAGCTGTACGTAATGCGTTGTAGGTATCTTCACCACTTATAACTTTCAATTCTGTAATTTTTTTTGCGCTTATTGTAGTGGCATCAATATAGCTGAATATAGTGGCAAATTGTCATAGGTAGTCGGGAGACGGGAGAACGATATAGTCCAAGGCGACTTCATATTATCCATCGTATGGGCGTCTCTTGAATAGTTGGAAATCGCATTCACTGTCATTTGGCAATCGAGAACGAGTGTTCGACAATAGCGTTAAATACATTTTTCTCCAGAAAGCGTTAAACCACTCAATTCTGCTACCCTCACCTCGAAAATGTGAGCAAGTAACTCTTCTATCCAGATGTGTTTGCTTCTTTGATGGGACTAATTTCATAGGCATTCCTGTATCCAGCATAGCCTGATAATATGGAATTGTCCAGACTTCCGGTTTTCTTACTACGTCATGAAGCAAATAGTTGACAAGCGTGATAACACTTCTGAAGGGGGGTCCTATAATCTCAAAATTTTTCGTCCAATCTAGCGTTTTTGTTAGATGTGGAAGTAATAATTCGACATTACGTCGTTTATTCTCACTAAAGCTATTTAATAAACTTTCACTCCGCAGGGAATATGTCTGTACCGATCGGCTGCTTACTCCCGAAGGAGAAGTTTGAAATACGCTTGTGCGAGCCGTCGTAGACGTACGTATTTCCGGTGTGTGACTCAGAAACGGTCTGATGAGTATCGGAAGAAATGTTTTCATATACTGTTCTAATTCATCAATCCTCCTTTTCAGACTCTCGGAATGTATATCAGTCTGCGTGCTGGCTTCAGGTTCGTGTGCGTCTCCTTGTCAACACTATCTCTCACGGGCTGACGTTCAACTGTATTCAGGGTAGGACGTGGCGCTTGAGGATTCTTTTAGAAATAGCATTTAAAAACGTACGATATTGAGAGCTCGTAAACTCGCGAGTTGGCAAGCCAGAATCTCGTTCCATCTTCCGCCATAGCTGGTGGAATAAGAAAAAAGTACTGTTCCACCTAACACTAAAATTGTTTTGTTTGCATATAAAAGTAATTTTTCATTCACATCATCCTTTTTTGGATAATTTTTCCTGAAAAAAAAATTTAACTATCATGACCTCTTGTCGGTGATCAGCTGTGAGGGGCCTCTTGTGAGCACACCGGTGTAATTGGGGGGGGGGGGGGGGGGGGGGGGGGGGGGGGGGGGGGGGGGGGGGGGGGGGGGGGGGGGGGGGGGGGGGGGGGG
>JAQFXR010000043.1:0-10744 GCA_034693625.1 Epicrius mollis
ATTGGAAACGATTTGTTACGGTAAGCGAAAACACAAAAGGGATACCTAACATGGCGCAGCTCGACAGTTCGCTGTCCGTCTAAATCAAAATTAATCTAGTCCCGTACGAGAAAGCAAACTATTGTCAACTGAGGAGCAAAGAAGGTCTGAGTGGAAATTGAGGAGCAAGGAAGTAATCAATGAAGTTAATAATCAATGAATGTACCAGTATCACTAAATTTAATTTCATGGGGCGTTTCATGCAACGTGGTACAGCTATTCCAAATCGAAGTGTTTTCAACGAATGGACATCTGGTGCCATGAATGGTTCACTGCATTGAAGGTGAATCGTATTGAAGGTGGATCGTATTCAAGATATACTCAAGTGGGATCGTAATCAAGGTGTATTCAAGGTGTCGTCAAGGTGTATTCAAGTTGTTTTCAAGGTGTTTCAATGAGTATTCAAGGTGGATCGTATACATTACAAATGTACAAGAAGAATCATGGATCGGAACAACAAATTCAATCTTCAGAATAAACCTTCGAAATTCGAAGTGAATCAATTGGAATGAACATTCAGATGAAACAATTAAACAAGGAGTGAACATCCTCAAGGAAGACGTAAGCCATCAACAATTTTGAATATTTATTTAAGTTTATTTGTCAGTTTAGATAATTTAATTATTGCAAAATGGAAACCATACCACATGAGAAATTATTATCTATACAGAAAAGTGAGATTGTAACTGTAAATAAGCCTGAATTATTAGCGTTTGAATTACAATTACGAAATATTAATTTTGATATTAACAGTAATAAGGAGTCACTAGTTAATTTATTGCTAGATAATAATGCAGAGATAGCGGAAAAATTGGAGATAATTGCAGAACTAAAACAAAAACGTATAAAACAATATACAATACATTTTGAAATGGAAAACGAAAAAGCAAAAAAGTTAGATGAACTTTATTCTGGAAATACTTTGCAAAACACAGTGCAACAAAACAATCAGCCACAAAACAGTCAATCACAAAATGATTTGATGATACAACTGATGGTCACAATGAATAATTTTATGCAAACCGTAGTTAGTGATCGCCAAAAACAAAACATCACAGAAACATCAGGTGGTAATCCTCCACCCACAGGAATAACAACGCCACAACCACCAAACATGAATATACAGATAATTTCAAACCCTGAAGTGGTAAAGTCTATACCATTGTACTATGGCAATGCAGATGTGAGTGTGGACGGATGGATAGGTCAGGTGAAAAGAATTGCTGCTAGTTCAAACTGGTCACAGAATTTGACAATGATAACTGCACAGAGCCGATTGGGTGGTAATGCTCAGTTTTGGCAACAATCCTATGGGGTACACTACGATACTTTCGATAATTGGTGTACAGCTCTAAGGGAACGTTTTCATAGAAAATTAACATTCCCTCAGTTTTTTCAGTTACAGTCAAATAGAGTATTAAAGCCTGATGAATCTTTAGAAGATTACATTCAAGCAAAAAATAGTTTAATGGAAAAGTGTCCTCTCGAGTTACCTGAGACTGAAAGAATCTCATTAATATTAAATGGCATTTCCGAAGTTGAATATCGCATAGCCTTATCTTCTCAAAATATTACAGATGTACCTACCTTGATAAAAAGAGCCATAGATCTAGATAATTGTCGTCAAGTAAAAGTAACCCAAAGATATCAGAATACTTTTACAAATAATAATCCAAGATGGAGAGGCAATTATAATCAGTACAATAATTATAGAGGAATGCAAAGAGGCTATAACGGTTATAGAGTAGAAACGACACAAACGTGTCCCTCCCAAAGTAATTCTCAACTTTTTCAAAGCTCGAACGTTACAGATCAACAAACAAGTGATAGAAATTATCCAAGAGCTTCTACAAGTAGTTTCGGTTATGGAGCTAATAATCCTTATGGAGCTAATAATGCTGTTCAGAATCAGCATCATAATTCGTATTATTCACCGAGACAGCAGAATAGTACCACACAAATGCCTAGAACATTTCTAAATAATGCGACAAACAATAATAGAGGGACGTCAAGTAATTTCCGAGGAACCAACAATAATAATTACAGATATAGAACTTTTCAGAATAGAGGTCAGAATCCTCAACACTTTAATGGAAATTCAGGGGACAATAACTTCCCACTTCCTCGCAATAATGCCAGTCAACAACAAGTTTTAAACCTTAATGAAGGTAATAATGCCTCACAGCAACACTCTAGCACTGTGAATACTTCATTATGTGTAAATTGCCCCAACGATATTCAATACAAATTAGTCAAAATACCGGCGCAGTTCTATAAAGCAAAAGTTCAGCTTAAAGGCATCGTCGACCCATGCTCAGTTTTGTCCTTTATCACAAAATTATTTTCAATACATTAATGCATGGCAGGAAGAAGAAATACAAGTTGTAGATTCAACGTTTAAACCAGCTGGGTGGCTATACAATGTAAATGTAACATTGGGGGATATTCATTCCATTATTCCACGAATTGCTGTATGTCAGGAATTGCCTGCAGGAATCGACTTTCTGTTGGGAAAAGATTGGAAATATTTGAATTCAGTAACATTAATATTTCAACATAATGGCAATCTGTGTATTTCGACGCCAACTACAACTCAAAATTACCATGACTCAATTACCGTACCGCCAACTGTAAACTGTATAAGTATAAATAAAAATACTAAGTTGAGAGAAGATACCAGAAATACCATAATATCGTATTTAGCTGATGCTGATAACCAAGTGAAAGAAACCTTATCAAAAATTAAAATAGGCGGTTCCCTTCTTACTGACGAACAAACAGAAAAAATTAAAACAATAGTAATCGATAATATTAAAGCTTTTTCGCCGTCAAAGAAAGTTTTGGGTAATTGCACTTCTGTAAAAATGGGAATTAGTTTAAACGACGACACGCCAATACGATGTCGACCTTATAGATTGGCCGAAACCGATCGTGAGTTTGTGAACAGTCAAATTAAACAATGGATTGACTTAGGTATTTGTCGAGTGTCAAATAGTCAATGGGCAGCTCCGTGTTTTGTCGTTTATCAACCATTGCATCCCACAACACCAAAACGTCTTGTGGTGGATTACTCACGGACAATCAATCCCATATCCTTAAAAGATCCCTATCCCATGGGAAACATGTCTGACATTATATATAGGTTATCTGGGAAAACATTTAAATCAAAAGTGGATATATCGTCAGCCTTTCTAAATATACCAGTAAAACCTGAGGACGTTCATAAAACAGCGTTCGTTACTACGGATGGACATTATGAATTTTTGAGAGTTCCATTTGGTCCAGCAAATGCTCCAGCCATAATGAATAGAGCATGCGAAATTGCTTATGGACCTTTCTATAGTTCGGGTGTAAATTGTTACATTGATGATGTTACATTTGCACATAACGATTTCGACGAACATCTCGAGGTTTTAAACAATGTCCTAAAAGCAACAATAGATAATGGATTCAAGTTGGCTACAGATAAATGTGAATTTGCCATGTCAAAAATAAGCATTTTTGGTAGAATATTATCAATCCAAGGCATTTGTCACGATCCAGAAAGAACAAAAGTTGTAGAAAAATATAAAACATTAAACAACATTAGGCAAGTAAGGAGTTTTACAGGTTTTGCAAGTCAATTTCGTCATAGTATTCCAAAATATGCAAATAATATTAAAGCACTTAATTGTTACCTAAAAAAGCCATACGCACAAATGAAATCATTCAAATTAAACAATGAAGCTCAAAACTCGTTCAACCATATAAAAAAGGCAATAACAACTGCTCCAATACTAGCTTATTTCAAAAAAGGTTGCGAAACGATTGTCGAGACCGATGCTTCACACCAAGGATTGGGCGCTGTACTAATGCAAATACAGAATAACGAAAAAAGAGTTATTTCGTATGCAAGCAGATCATTGTCCAATGCTGAGACTAGATACCACATAAATGAACTAGAACAGTTCCGAATTTACCTACTGGGTCATCCGTTTACATTACACACTGACAGCTTAACTACAGCTTATATTATTCAAAAATCTAAAGTCAACAGGAAGTTCGCGAGGTATTTAGTCGATCTTGCGCCTTTTGACTTCAAAATAGTTCACAAAAAAGGTACACAAAATTTGATAGCCGATCATTTATCAAGGCTACCATGTTTAGTGGTTGCGACAACGATTCACAGTATAATAAAAGAAGAACAACAAAATGATTTGTTTTGTCAAGATATAAAAATAAAAATTTTGTCTGATGAAACTAGCGATGACATTATGGAAATACAAAACCTTTATGAAATTGATAATGATGTATTAATAAGAAAAAACGCCGAAACCAATCCAAATGCAATAGTAATACCAGAAAATTTAAAAATGAAAATATTAACTTTGTGCCACAACGATCAAGCACATATGAATGCGGCAAAAACATATGAATTTTGTAAGGCGCGTTATTGGTGGAAAAATTTCAAACACGACATCGAAAGATATTGTAAAAACTGTGAGACCTGCCAAACTGCAAACAGATTTACAGTTTTGCCTTTTGGTTCCTTAAGAACAAGGCCAATACCATCAGTTCCTTTCGAGGTTGTGTCCTCTGATCATATGTTAGGGCTACCAAAAACTCAAAATGGATATACAAACTTAATTGCAATGATTGATCACGCAACAAGATATGTTATAGCAAAACCAGTTTATTCAACTAACTCAGAGTCTGTAATCTCCACATTACTAGAAGAAGTGATATTACGTTATGGCACACCAATTACATACATTTCCGATAATGCCACAGCCTATACTTCGAACAAAACAAAAGTTTTTTTTAAGAAATACGGAATAAACCATGAATTTACTTTACCCTATACCGCACATTCAAATGGATTAATAGAAAGGTATAATGGAACCATTGCAGCAGCCTTAAGAAAAATGACAAGGGAAAATCAATTGGATTGGGATATACTGTTACCTTATGTCATATTTGCAATTAACACATCAATTCAAAATAGTTCAAAACATAGTCCTTTCTTTTTATTACACGGTTACCAACCAAAAGTATGCAATGAAATACTGTACGGAACAATTATAAATGATACTCTGAGAGAAATAGAAATAGCCAAACTAGAAGATGTTAGAATAACTGCTATGATCAATTTAGAAGAAGCGCATAACAAAAGTGTTGAACGATGGAATAAGAAACACAATGATTATCAGTTTAATGTTGGCGATAAAGTGATGTATAAATTACATTTAACAAGAGATAATAAGTTAAGCCCAAAGTTTAGAGGTCCTTATACTGTCATAAAAAAGTTAGGTACTGTTGCGGTTGAACTACAAGATTTAAACAATCCTAGCAAAGTTATAAAAGCACATATAATACATTTACAGAAATTTAATATAGAAGAGTATGTGGATTGAAAAAGCGTTATAGGTATGCTAAAAGTCTTATCTATCTTTTAAGTGTTATGATATAAGTGATTATCATGAAAAGGTGAAACGAAAGTAATATTTATCTATTAAAAAGTGAGTGTTTTACAAATTAAAAATGTTAATAATAATACATTAATAAATAAAAATATACAAAAAACCTAATGAAAAATAAATAAACGAAAAAAATGAAAAACAAAAAAAAAACGAATCAAAAAAGATAAAAATTGAAATGAAAATTTTTAAATAGTTTCAAAATTTTTTTTACGAAGGGGAAGTGTTAGGTATGCTTATGAATTAATACTGTTACATTGATATTTATTATTATAATCAGATTATCTATTACGAGTGTTTATCAGTGTACGGTATAAAGTGATCGATGTCATTGTTTATTGTTATTAGAATTCCTATTACGTAATTGAATTTGAGAAAGGGTTTTGCCTGAACGGTTACGAAGACCGGAGGCAGAGGTGGTCGTGAACAATGAGAAAAGGGGCAGTGTGGTTTTGACGCCCGAACGATTAAGTTGATCTTGTGTACACGATGTAAATTTGTTAATGTGTCACCTCTGGATAATAATGAAACATGCTCGTTAATGAACATGAAGTCTGTTATTCTCTGGGACTGGATTGGAAACGATTAGTTACGGTAAGCGAAAATACAAAAGGGATACCTAACATGGCGCAGTCGACAGTTCGCTATCCGTCTAAATCAAAATTAATCTAGTCCCGTAGTACGAGAAAGCAAACTATTGTCAACTGAGGAGCAAAGAAAGTCTGAGTGGAAATTGAGGAGTAAGGAAATAATCAATGAAGTTAATAATCAATGAATGTACCAGTATCACTAAATTTAATTTCAATGGGCGTTTCATACAACGTGGTACTGCTATTCAACATCGAAGTGTTTTCAACGAATGGACATCTGGTGCCATGAATGGTTCACTGTATTCAAGGTGAATCGTATTGAAGGTGGATCGAATTCAAGATATACTCAAGTGGGATCGTAATCAAGGTGTAATCAAGGTGTATTCAAGTCGTATTCAAGGTGTCTTCAAGGGGTATTCAACGCGTATTCAAGTTGTTTTCAAGGTCTTTCAAGGAGTATTCAAGGTGTATTCAAGGTGGATCGTATACTTTACAAATGTACAAGGAGAATCATGGTTCGGAACAACAAATTCAATCTTCAGAATTAACTTTCGAAATTCTAAGTGGATCAATTGGAGTGAACATTCAGATGAAATAAACAAGGAGTGAACACCCTCAAGGAAGACGTAAGCCATCAAAAATTTTGAATATTTATAGTTTGAAGTTGATTTATTGTTACGTCTTAAATGCGCCAATTTAGAAGTCAGGAGATTAAGTCTACGACGCTGGTATTTCCCTTCAAATTGAAAACGTCTGTCAGAACAACTATGCTCAAATCTGCTAAATATCTGGAGAACCGACTTGAATATTAACAATTAAAGTTATGTGATCACTCACCTGTCAATGGAGATTGCCATTAGAGTGAACACGCTGGCCGAAACCGAAACTACGCAATAAAGTTGGACAGTTTGCAGTACGCATCTCCAAACGGCCAGTTACCATTGAGCATGTAAATGAAGTTAAATATGACATTTAACGTCGATACCATCATATCCGCTAGGCTTAAGTTGACGAGAAAGTAGTTGGTTACAGTTCTCATTCTCTTGTGAGCGAGGACAATCCAGATGACAATCAGATTTCCTCCAGTTGCTACCAGAACCATGCTTCCGAACAGCAACGACCACAGAAGTTGTTGCCAAACAGGTAAGATGAACTCGTTCTGCTCCACGTCTAGGAGTACATCTCCGGTAACGCCCTCAATTGTCGAATTGAGGAGCGTGAGCAGAGTTGTCTCATTGAATGTGTGAAGAGCCCCACCTATCGTGAAATGCTGAGATATTATGTTGGTACCATTTCCCGAGGAACTGGTGCTCTCATAGAAATCCATTAACAATTGACGGAGATGGTTGGCACCCAGTTTAACCGCCAGGATGAATGATTTGGTGAAGCACTCAGGAAATACGAGAACGTAATACAAACGAAGAACTTTGTGACAACACAGTTATATTGATAATGCAGCATTCCACTGAAGGTCTCAAGGTTCAGCGAAGATGTGCAGCCCTTTAAGGGTGACCTCCGACAAGGATAACTGAAAACGGGCCTTCTCAGTCCTCCCAGCCATCTTTTAAGGCGCTGATAATCTGTAAGGAGAACAAAAGAATGTTGTTAAAATGTGCCGAAACTCTGTGTCTGACATTCAAGGTCTATAGCCTGACGGTGAAGACCAGCAGTAACTGTGTAATCTGTGTGTATTATGTATCTGTTAATTCTGTTTCAATGCTATTATAGATATATATTGCGGGCATATATTACACGTGTCTTGTTAATCAACTGAAGATACCTAAGCAAACATTTTATCCATTTGCTTATAGGGAGCAACAAGGGTCTGTTGTTAAACTTAAACCATTGAAAACCAAAAGTATGTAGTCACTCCCACATAACATTATAGTACTTGTACTACATCTAATATTCATCTCAGAACCATTAATCGTAGTAATAATAACAAAAGTAATAATGAACATGTTCGACAAGTTCCTTTGTTCAAGGTTTTTCTCTTAGACAAAAGCTGGCAGCTTCCGTCGTCAGCGATAAGACCGCTTTGTCAGGGTTAGAGCAGCACATTCAGCAATATATTAGTTTATCTAGCAATGAATGTTTGAACAAGCCGAGTGCAGTCATTTACGAACAAATGGTTTATCAAATAGGAATATTGCTCAGAAATTGTTGTGATTCGCTTGAGTAAATCGAGACAAAGCCCAAGTAGTCATCAGAGTCAGCGGTCGTTTGGGAAAATGTAAAGGGCAAGAGATTTGTTTTAAGCAAAGTTCCAATCCAATCAAAAATGGAATTGCGCGAAAAAAGCATAAATATAAAAAAAATGCTATACCTATTAAGTTTTAGTGAAACAATAAAATATATACATAATAAATTTTACATAATAATAAAATATACATAATATCTAAATTTTATGACACCATATTGGAAAGCTGGGGGAAACAGAGAAGTTACATGTTGCATGACCAGCCTAACTTTTTTCGATTTTTTACATAAAACATTATTGCCCTATAATACCTACGATATATATATTATAATATATATATTTTTATATATCCATGGTTGCTTGGATGTTGATTTGACAAAGAATATAGGCATTTATTAAAGCGAATTCTTTTTATGACCCTAAGGTCGGAGAGAATTTCTACTCTTCCTGAATGCTAGTAATACTACAATATCTTCTTGATGCCTTCTCTTAAACTAATTGAATCGATGGCCGGGTCTTATTTGTATCAGCATAAATTAAATTATGTAGGTAGAACCTGAGTTGAACTCATTCTCTTTTGTTTTTCAGCTTATTGAACTACTATGGTAATTACAGCACTCACAGAGGGTCACCGTTTGCTAGAATCAGCATAGATTTCAAGTGTAGAAAGTTTGGCGAGTCGGTTTGTATTTGTGCAAATTGATTTTCCGTGGGCTCAACAGAAGTCCTAAAGTTTCAACCGATGATGTCTTCTAAATAAAATTCACGTAGATTTGAAAGTAATATGATTACGTATATATTTGGAAAGGCAACATTTTTTATATACTTTGGGAAAATATAATATATATGCGTGTTACCAAATTACACACAAAACTAATACTATAAAAATTCTCAAAAGATTTCCAACTATTTAACTGTGCCCAGATTTCGTATTTATCTAAATGAGTTATTCGCACTGCGACTTGAAAAGGAAAACAGACCAAGGCAACTCTTTCTCTTACAAAATGCATCCTCTGTTCGGGATTATGGTGAAATAAAGGCGCCACAGACCACTATGCGGTCATAAAGATGGTCATAAAGTATTGGGATCAAAGGGCTTGTCAGAGGGTGGAATATTTTGAAAACTTGTTGCTAGGGCTCCGAAGTACACAGCGTTCTCTGAAGTCAATAAAAATACGCAGTAAAAATTCTACACTCGAGTATATTTGAGCAAGACGGGATTTTCGTAGTTCAAGGTTGAAACGAGGTCTACCAATGAATTCATCTGTCAGACCTTTTCCAGAAAGTCTCAGATAGTTTTGAAGACCTTGAGACGAAGCCGTCTATCTCTTTTTCCCGATGGCCGACTTTACTCTTTTTATTATGTAAAGTGAGAATTATACCAGATGTAAATCCAACTGTCCGGAAGTCTAAATATATTTATATGAAACGGAAGTAGAGTTTCAACATTTGACACAGAGCGTTATTCTCACGAGGACACACTCCGAGATCACTATTGACATTGGAGATAAGAGATGCAGCATGTTTACTTTCGTTTGGTTCCATTGGGAATTAATAATCATGCCACAATAGCATGATGTTTACTCACTTGAGCGCTCTTCATATGCAGATTGTTTTGTTCGAGTTTACTCCGCGCGACATGGGAATTTGAATTCTTTTCAAAAATATTTCCATTTGAAATAAATCCTTTGTGATTTGAGATGCCTTCTATATTCGCAATTCACTCATTTTTAGATTTGACTTTTAAATTTTTTTAAAGTTCGGAGTGAATTTCAACACTTCCTCAATGTTTGATGATTTTCCTCCCAAGTATCCCAAAGACTCAAGGCCAGTGTTCGGTTACGTCGGGATTCACTGAGACCTATTAAAGATACAGTCACAGTTTTTGGTGGACACGGTGAACCCACCCCTCCAACTTTAAAGTTAGGCGCTATTCTGTCGTCTACCTCGTAGTAGGTACCCATTTTTCAAAACGTGGGTAACGGTGCGGCTGACAGCCAGCAGAATATATTTGTCAAAGAAATCTTGCGCTGGTGCGTTGGCTTGAGTCCATGGTCTCCCAGACGGCAGGTGGGCCTTATGAAACCTTATGATTCATCCTTGTGGTAATCGTTGATTGAGTGAAGGGCCTTGAGAAGGGTCGTTTTCTACTTTTACGACTTGATATTCCTCTTCAGACCATCCCAGGGAATGGTTCTTTTATAAAGAGAACATTCTATAGAGTTTAATAATTGCCATCCAATCAGAAATTCTCTAATGGATGACGTCATTTGAGTAGTATAAAAATAACAGTCATAAAAATTTTTTGAGAAAAGTTTCAGGACTCAAAATTTCATGTGAAAAGGAACCCTATTGGCAGGAAATTTAATTTAAGTTTGAGACACAGTAAATATACACAACTTGTGGAACGTTATCTTTCACTTGTAGATTACACACGATTGAATCTAAAAATAAAATGT
>JAQFXR010000044.1:0-10690 GCA_034693625.1 Epicrius mollis
TATAAAAATATTTTGAAAATCATGAAAATAAATGCATTTTACCGAAAAGTTTTCTATCGACTTTTTATGAAAAATCGAGATGGTCATTTAACTCTTCAAATACAACCAGGAGGCGTCGGGGGCGAACACCAAAAACGACGCCGCAAATTCATTACATCTAATGAAAACGGTGGGTTCCGCGCCCGCCCTTATTTTGCCTTGGCGCCAGGGGCGGGGGCCCATCTACCCCCTCCCCGGCCCTGCATACAACTACGCAATTTGTAGGAATTTCATGCAAATCGGACAAAAAGTGTGAAAATGTAAACCACCCCCAACTTTCAAATTCAATTTGTGGAATTCATAGAATTGTACTCATACGGTTCATGAGATATTTCCGATTATTTTTTCTTTCGTCCGGAAACCCGAGTTGACGAATATGACTATAATTCTTAAAGATCCTCTAGACGCGACTTACCATCATTTTTCATGGTCCATCAGGTTATTTCAGAATTTTGTTTTCTCAGAATATGTTAAAAAGGACAACTACTCCTTTAATTACTCACCGGGGTCAAAAGTGACCCATTGGCTTTCCATAGGGAAATATTTTTTCTACAGGGAGGCAAATGTATGTATAGTGTTTTCAATAACACATTACTATGTAGTAATTCATTCAGTCAGTCGTACATTTGAAAATATTTCATTATCACCATTTCGATTGATGTAGAAGAAAAATTTTGTTTTCCATTGTCGTAACGTATCTTCTAGGTGTACACAGTGTTTTTTGTCAGTTATAAACTACCAAGGGACAAAGAGCTCGTGAAATGAGCCGAGTTTGAACCAGAAACCTATCTATGAACAATAATTAATGAAAGAAAATGACATTTTAGCAAACATGAGATGCTTTTCGTGGAAATGTATCAAAAATCCCAATATTTTGAAAGCCAAGATGAGCATCAGTCAGGGTATAATAGGTAAAAGTGTAAATATAAAAGTATCGCTGCAAAAATTCGAAGTTTTATCGATAAAAATAAGTTAATTAATCCGAAAACCATAACTGTTGTCTCATTTTCTTAAAAAGTTTACGTAAAATGCATAAAATACATTGGGGTCAAAAGTGACCCCGGTTGTTAATTGACGTAAAATCAAGAGGTTGGTAATCCTAGGGTTAAGTTTCGTAAAACTTAAACTAAGATGTTCGAAATTAAATTTTCTCCGGCTTTACACCAGCAATGCAATAGACAATGAAGTGATAAAACAGTATCAACAGCGACTGAACTGACTTTGTGAACTTTTGACATGGCCTCAAGTCCTTCTAAGTTGGATCGGTGTTAATCGGTTTTCATGCGATAAGTACAGTTCTATTAAAAGCAGTTATGCAAGAAGTAAGGCTATTACAGAGAAAATTGTTATTGCATCTAGAGAATGAGGGTATTTCAAGGTGTTCTTAAGGGATTCATCTTTATCGTTTTCATATCCTTTGTGTTATCACAAAGGATATGAAGCGTACGTCTCTCTGTTTGGTCATATGAGAATCGATATGGCAAAAATCCGTCGACAAACGTTCAAAGGTTCTTCCAGATTAGGCAGCCGAGTCAGATGATCTTCCTTGGTTCTTCTTGAATGTCCCAGGTTCGCGGAGACCGATTCTCGATACGAACTCAAGTGACCGAAATATCGAACAGTTACATATGTTTGTTCCAAAAAATATTACCAGTGTCAAGAATATTTATATGTATTCTTTGTATCACAAGTTTACATACTGTACGTATTGGAGAGTCCGGAATATTCGCCTAACTTTAGTGACATAAATCTACCAGCAGTTAACTGGACTGGAACTTATCGCCAGGATTCAGATATTGTAACTCCTTACGTTTCCTAGAACATCAAAATTAGAATCCCTTCGTGGTGATTCTTCAAATGTGAATAAAACAAAGAAAGTGGCATGGGTTGTGTCCAATTGCCACATTCAATGACCGACTTGCATACGGGAAAGAACTCTCAAAATACATTGAAGTGGGCATCTATGGTGTCTGTGAGTCTGTGGGAATAAGAATTGTTCCCTTCATGAAGATTGTTTTGACATGATTGACAAGGATGACATGTTTTATCTCTCCTTTGAAAATTCAGACTGTAAGGATTACATTACAAAAACGTTATATAGAAACGCTTTTTCTGACTCAGCAATCCCTATTGTGATAGGATCATCGAATGTAGATTATCAAAAGCTACATAGCTCCCGTAAACTCGTATATTCACGTTGATGACGTGATCCGGACGTGATCAGGTGATAAAACAATCCCGGATAACGTGAGTTTCAAGGAACTTCGTTTCAAGGAGTTTCAAGAATATCGATGAAGTTCGTGGGGAATAGCAAGGAAGGTCGCAGATTGTCCCAAATCCCTAGGCCCTGGCCCCTACAAAGGGAGGGCAGCAGAGTCACTGGCAATCCAGGACTCCAGATTGACGCGCAAGCATAATCCAACCCACGCCTACAAGCACCACATTCCAGGTCGTTTGCCACTTTACTACTGCATTTCGAGCAACTATTAACGTTAAATACAGACGCAAGAGGACCAGGGAACTTTACTGGGACCTCTCAATCTCCACATCTAAAAAGAAGTATCAACAATCACCAAAACAGCCGCGCACACCGCAACATATCTTTTATTTTGACGTTAGAGTTTTCGTCGTAAGGAAAAAAAATATTTCTGTTAGTTGAAGTAGTTTTGCCCAAATTTTTGTGTTAGCAATTTATTAAACATAGATAGACACTTAAAATAACTTAAAATAATTATTCCGCCTTATTAGCGTTAATCACATCTTCAAATCTGATTATTTCCTCTGTTGTGCCACAGGATAAAATGATCATATTATAAACCTTGAATGCATATAGAATGCGACAAGATGTCATTGTAGACTAGCAAGGAACATTACTACATATAAAAAAAGAGTATGGGGTAAAACTATAATCTAGCAGAGCGCACTCATAAAGAGTGGACTCAACGTCTCAAGGAATTTAATTCAAAAGCTCATAGATTATATCTGGCAATGTGTGAAAATAAAATTTCGATTAACCTCGCGGATGATAAAAAATAAAAAGATAAAAAAGATTGTGATGGAAAATGATTGGTGTTTCCTCAAAATACTCAAAGTTCCTCACCCGAATTTTCTGTTACAAAATGAATGCAGAACCTCTTAGCAAAAATTCAATCACTTAGAAAAAATATGTTACAGCATAAAATTTAAAGTTATTTCCACTACTATTATTGTTGCCATATTTTATTAGGGCGAAAAATATTTTGTATTATACTTTTACATTAACACCCATAGCTTTTTTACACTCAAAATTTCGAAAAACTTCTTCCGTTATTAACGAGTATTACACAACCGTTTCGTTTATACCTCTATAATATTATGGTTCTCCGGAAATCTTCTCGGATACCATTTAGAAAGTTTGTTAGTTGACACATTACTCGCGACACACCGGTGTGATACAAAAGATTCCATTTTACTAAAAAAAAATCTAAAAATATAGTGATACATTATCTACATCGTTTAAATTTAAATTAACTTTAAATGTTTGAGAATACATAATATCATACTTGGGATTGTTATTGGTATGATATTGAAGTTCCGATGTAGCAACAAAATCGAATTTCAAAATATTGTCCCAGGAGACAACCGCCAATATTTTATAGCCAATTTCGACGCTATATTTTATGTGCTCCATTTTATAACAAAATGAAATATAACAACATGTGTTAATTTATTTTGTTTAATAAAATCTGCACACTTCTTTGCTATTGGATGGTTTGATGGCGTCACCATTTTTGCATTGAAACGATGTAGAAAATTCAGGAGTAAACTGTGCCATGGCTGTACAGTGATGTCGCGCTAAAGGGTTTCCACAATGTCGTAGGCAAAGTCCGATAAAGAAAAGTTGGTCTCTTGTGTATTTCCCGATGGGCTTTCCTTCAGAACTCTGAGTCAAAAACTTGTAGAGGGAAGAGATTCCGGAAATCTGTGAAAAAGTAAAAATGTCTCTAAAAAGTTTTTCTTAAATTTCTGTTTTCATAGCGCACATACTCTGTAAAATATATTAATCTGTAAATACATTATAATAACATAATGAATTGTCACATATATAGTATATTATATTATACTATTATTATGGCATGATTGACCTCATGTACTATTTTCGCATACATCTACCACTAAAAGTTTAAGGAGCTGTTAGTTATCAATCTATACTTATCTAACTACATATAAATACTTTTATATGCCCTAAATAGTTCAACATTGCTGTGTGGCGTTGCTTTCCAAAAGTATTGAGTGAGTGAGTCTTACGCCGTCCGAAAGTACAAAACATCATGATGTAAGAGGTGAAAGTTGACGATGATCCGTGGACGGGACGAACAGAGCAGAAACTGTGCAAAATTCTTCGAAATGATCGCTTTGTCTGTGATTAAGCTGTACACCAATGTTTCTACTACATTTTATCAGAAAATGTAAATGAAAGGCCTGTGAAACTTTTTGACTAAACGAATGTCTGACTTTGATGCAGACTTCATCGTAAGCATCAAACATTGTAACTGTTGACAAAACGTGGTTCTTTCAATATGAGCTGTTCACAAAGCACCAAGGAAAGAAAACCAAAAGACTGATTCGCAGGAAGAGGGCAATCGCTTGGAAAGGAATAATCCGTAATTAGTTTAGTTCCAGAGGGTCAAACAGTCGACGGTGCTTCTTAATTTAATCCTCAGTGCCGATCGTTGAACCTGGCCAGTGGTTGAAAGACGCTTCTAGTACATATGTATAATTTGAATGGCTGTGACTTCCATATATTATGTGTTTCCAGCTGTTGCAAAACTCAAATTGGCATTGACAGGAAGATACCCCATAATCGTTGAGGAAATCAAGATGAGTGTAACTGTGGCACTCACACAGGATGACTTCTATCTTACACGATATTTTACAACGCTGTATCCATTCACAGGGAGTGTATTTGAAGTAAACAATAATAAACACTTTTTATATTTAACGACGTTCATTTTTATCATGATGTCCCCTTTTCAACGGGTCACAGTGTATATTTATAATTCAAAATTTTATTACCATCCTGCCTACTCTGCGGATGGGTAACACATGAAAGGTTTTTACGAAAAGCGGTGAGGTGTAATTGTGTATGCATTCTTCAAACTCCTGGTATGCTCTTACAGCCTCATCCGACAATCTGAACCTTTCATCAGAGAAGTTATCATTGAAGGTCATCCAGTCTCCTGGAATTGTGGAAAAGTGGTTAAAAATAAAACATTACATGCAATTCACTCGCAGATCCAGGACTTGATGCAGGGAAGGGGGGGTGGGAGAGACATCGGGATTGACTCTGCGAATACTCCAAATTTACATGATGTGTGCCTTAAACTAAAGATACCTACAACGTGTACCTATCAATTGTGATAAGGTTTAATAAAAAAATTTAAGCTCGTGGGTGGGGTCAGCCTCCCTTAATCTTTGCCTGACAAGAAACTTTCTCATAGATGATACGTGCTACCTTTTACATCATTATTCGAGAGGATTTGGTAAAAATACTTTACCCAAAACGCTTCCCATCAGCGTGCTGGTTATGGAACCGCCAAGATAGCCCAAAACGAACGCCCAAGACTGAAGCGGGTCAAAAAAAGGTTTCGAGAACAATGAGGGATTTACCATCAATTCACTTCTACCGTTAACAAATATTGTTAACAGTAGAGACATATCGTTGACTCGATTTACCGGAGAAATTTGTGTGAATGTTTGTAGCATAAATGAAGCCTGTGCGTTCACCTGAAGATCAACTAACGTCTTTCCCTATAAGTAGAACATAGTTAGATATGTTAGATAGAACGTTAGATATAATATGTACTGAACTATTTATTATGTAGAAATAAACCCTACAGTAGGTTACAGGCAACTCGAGACAATGATCAGACAACAAATGATTGATCAAAACTCAAGCTAATCGTGATACCTTCGTTATCCTCGATTCTGCTTCGTCCTCTTTTAATATTAATCTTATGAGTATTCTTAGATTATTGTTTACCTTTTTTTATTGTTCAAAATTAAGACGCCGTTCACACGAGCGTTTTTTTCTTTTACATGGGGCTTTAAGGGAATACCTGCCCGGGAAAAAATCTCAATTTGCATAGGATTATAATATGTAAAAGCAAAAAAGACCCCCGTTTTGATGGTTAAAGAGAAGGAAGGGATGGCCACCGCCCACATTGAAGAGCACAGTTTTCACAGAAGCGCGATAGTTGATACGATCTGATAAGATGTGTGGTTTTTCTGGATTTAAAGTATTCGCTCAATGTTTTGATATGGAAGCATTTCTACAAGGTTTCTGCTTGTTAGGTTGCGAGTGCGAAATCAAGTTAAACTTCGTTGATTATCTGGTTTTAAAGTTGTTGGCTCGAATGTTATGTATCATTGAGTTTTTTTTCTCAACGAAGACACAACAGGAACGTTAAAGTTGTTGGCGAATAATAGACTCGCGAGTTCCAATTTTAGCGGGAAAATATAGAATGACGGAAATAACAAATAGAATGATGGAAATGACATCATAGACCGAGCTGTCCTTCTTTTTAACCATCATTAGTTGAAAGAAGCAACCTCCTCGATTTTCCGGACATTTGGGTAGGTGGCCCCATGTTAAATGCCTATACCTAAAAAAAAGTGGCCCCCAAGTGTGAAAAATGTTGTAGAGAATGAGTTAGGATGAAGGGGAAGTCAAGTTGACCTAAGCGCGCGTCAAAAGCGTAAAAATAAAAAAATATTGATTTTACAAAATTTGATATAAGGGAATTCAAAGATAAATGGTGAAATCAGAAATTGAAAATTACGCGTCATAAGCGATAAAAATGACGCGAAGCATAAAAATTTAAAATTTCCAAACTTAATCCAATGGGGGGTATAGAGTAATTAAGATAATCTAAGATCAATGATAAAATCAGATTTTGAAAATGTCGCGTCAGACATACTCTGTAGTCATTGTTGTAGAGATAATATAAAAACCACTTGAGATTTGACCTTGAGCGAACCTAGTACAAAAAATGGACTTTCACCCTAAACCATTTGAGAATAATTTTTCCCGAAATACTGCGAAGTAAGCACATGCCATTGTTTTAGAGATAAGAAAAACCACTTGAGAATAATTATTACCGACCACAACAATTGGACTTTGACCCTAAACTACTTTAAAAGACAATAGCTTAAGACCAACATTATCCTTAGGGAGAAGTAAAGACAAATGTTAATTTTCATTTTCAAAGTTGTTCAACTAAACAAAGTTAACATTATTTTATGAAAAACCAGTAACAACAATTATTAGTCATCGATCAATGTGACATTTAATTACACAATTAAGATGGTCCAAGTCAGTTCCTTTCACAAAAAGTCCATACACTGGTACACTGTCTTTTGAAGTTATGTGAATAATAAGAAGTAATCCATTCCGACATCGATAAGCAGGTAACTTGGAATAGGGCAATGGTTTCATGTAATCCCAATCTGCTTTAGCCTTTCGAATTGGCGCAACATTAAAGTCTTTCGGATTATGATCACGCTTTCAGGATGACTATTTACCTTTGAGTGAGAGCAATACTCAAGACTGTAGTTAAGACATTATAATTAGAACCTTCTTTTTGAAATTCCAATGCATAACTAATGTAAAACTTTACTTTCCTCATTGTAAAATGAACCAAGAATAGGTTGATGATTAGAATCTTCAAGTTTATATGTCACAGGGTTTGTACGTTGCACTCCAACAATTGCAAATATTTCATCAGAAAACTTTGGTAGATGCGACATTTCAAAGAGTTTCGAATCACTACAAACTCTCACAAGAGTTCCCGGTGAATATTTAGATGTTTTCTTTTTGTTTTATTGATAAGTCTACTGGAAACTTCACTCTCATTTTCAGTGTTGACATCGTTAGGAGCAACTTTTGTTGTACTACGTATTGTAGTATCAGCAATTGAACCTTTGAATTGTAGGCATCAGCAAATTCATCTATATTATCAACAGATTTCTTTTGACCACTCCACAACAAGTAACGTGAAAAAATCATATAAAAAAATCAGTCTGAAATAACTTTGGGGCTTGTAGTTGAAACACTTGATCCAAAAGTTCAGCTGTTGCGTTTGCAGTTTTCCTCTTCAATGGAATATATCGTACAATTTGGTAAAGACATCAACAAGGAGTAGAATGTACTTTACTCCATGATAAGCTCTAGATTGATTCTATACATCCATTAAATCTCTTTGCCAAAAATCATTAGGATATTAAAAGATCTTCGATTAAATATTTTTCGAGAAGATTTTCTTTTGTTGTAGACATCTTCAGAATGTAGAAAATTTTCAGCCTTTCGCTTCCCATAAACTTTGTGTAACTAAGATTGTGTAAACCCGAGAATCCAAGTGGATGTTTAGTACACTTAAGTACACTTTTCCATTTCGAAATTATGTCCGAACGGCTTTACTGATGTCTTTGCCGGTACGGGAACTTAGAATACTTAGAATACTTCTTAGTTGTTTGGCCTTCTGTTTTTGCCACTGATGACGAAGTCGATGAAGATAATGTGTCGACTGCTGATTGTTCCACACGTGAATATCTCTGATTGGACTAACATTAACCTATATAAGATTAAATGGGCGGCACAGCCGTCATTCTTGTTTTAACCTCTGACGAGAACTGGTTTCTGACTTTCTTCACTTGCATTTTACAATAAATAGTTTACCTTGCTCGTTTGAGTTCTTCAATTTATTTAGAAAATGTAAAGTTGCGGGCGTACATTGACTGAGGAAGCTCATCGTGGAATATATCTGAACGAATTCGATGATGTACTCCTTCTCTCAGGTCCAACAATAAATACTGATAACGTTCCTGTGTCCCTTGATTAAACAATTGAGTAAATTCTTTTTACTTTTCACCAAACACTTGTCGATCCAAGTTTTTAATCCACGAACGGAAGCAAACAAAATTAGTGTGTCACAATTCAGGGACACTGTGCGGAAATCACAATTTTGAAGATACAAGTTCTGGGTAATATTGAAGACTTGGCAGTTGTAATGATGTGCACCGCGTTGGAATAATGAAGCCAACTCTTTAAGAATATCCACTTCAATTATATCGTCAACAAAGAGTTAATTGTGAATGTCCGGTGAGACATCAGTTGGCCTTGATCGAATAAATTCTATATGTGGGTAGTTGGCATACCATCGTTGATAATACTTGTACTTGAACATGACACGTTAGGCACATTTTCAAAGAGTGACTCCTTTTCATTAATCACCTTCGTACAACTTGATCCAAATACAATCACTTTGCTACCACTGGCAAACTTGTAAGATTCCATCACTTACCAAAAACTTTTTTCGAAATTGAATATCCAAAACTTTTTCGTTAACTTTAAGATTATCTGAGAATTGAGAGCGAATTTCAATCTAGCTTTTTCCTCTCGCAAGTTGAGCAGCAAAGAGACAGACAAATGATCCACAACTTTCTGATGTTACACTCTGAAGACATCTATTATTGTAGATGTAGGCGGGTGCATTCCTTAACATAAAACTTAAAATTTACGAAACAATGGCTTCATCCCAAACGAATCAAAATAGATTGGTAGAGATTGATTAGTTGCAAAGATTAAAATCCAATGAGAGCCGGGGGATGACCTCTTATACAAATTGACAACATAGACTGATGAAGGTAGATATTTTTGTTTAGCTATTTCATGCAAAGCAAAACATCATCTAAACAATCGCCTCAACCATAGATGGCCAAACATATTAAAATGTTGATTGAAAATAACTACCCCGAAGAACTAATTCCTAGAAGCAAAACAACATATTTCACCAATGAGTGGTTATTAAAGAATGATGGGGGTCCAGGGCTCACTCCATTCAAGAGCATTCAAGAACTACATAGTTGGAGACAAGTCATGTTTATTCATCATTTCCAAATTCCTTTACTCAGGGATAGAATGATACAATTGCAAATTTTCAAACTCCTATTCGATTGAACAATGAAAAAAATGAGATTGCTGTTCACAATGCAACAACCTCTTCCTTCCTCATACACAAATGTTCCACAGGGAACAGGATATTTAGAAGTAAAAAAAGTTACAAGACTCTGGCAGTTGGAAGAGTGTTCACGTATTTAAGGAATTCTTCTCCTGCTGCAATAACATTACACTTGCGAAAATGTTGGATTGGAACTTTATCAGGAAGAGTGAGCCTGCCATCTATCAGATAGGTTTTGGTTATTACCAAGGGAGAATTTACTCCCACCGTGGTTCAGGAATCTGGGGAGACTTTGCTCGTCGTATACTTCCAATATTTTCAAAACATGCTGGTAGATAGTTGAAATTCGAAAGAAACTTGAAAGTGAGACAACAGATTCGGAAAGCAAACCCGGTGCTATTGTAGATTATCCCAAAGGAAATTTATTTGATCGTGTTGATGTTTACATTGGGCAAACTAAAGTTAGTCATTCACCAATATATTATCATGTAGTCTCCTATCTTAATGTTATAACAGGTGCATATAAAGTGACACAGGAGACGGGAAATACCTGCAAACAGTGGTAGTGTAACATTTGAAAATATTGGACGTTTTAATTGAAATCGTATGGAAAGTTATTGCCCTACTTGACTCACAAGCTGCAAAAGGTCATT
>JAQFXR010000045.1:0-10651 GCA_034693625.1 Epicrius mollis
TTCATTTTTACAGAATGTCAACAATGAGATGATTTTTATTTGTTTACGGTGGAAAAAAAACCATTTGCTCACTGTATTCTAGATTCGGTAGAGAAAGGAACGACTTTTTCTTTGAGTTGACTTATATGCTTTATTCATTTTTGTATACAGGATATGACGCAATGTAGATATATGATATCTGTGTAATTTAATAATATTCCGTATGCTAGGGGTTCTTGCTTAGGACCGAAACGTCGTATGACGAGCTGGGATGGTCGGCATTTATGTACCTCCAGTTTTGACTCTGGAAGGGTCGTAATATGGTTACATTTCCTATCGACGGTTGGTAGTTCCTGATCTCGGATTGAACTAACAGATTCTTCCGCATGATGAACCGATATTATCATGAGCATGAGGCATAGCATGAACACAATTGCGGGAGACGCTATAAGAAGAACGTCTTTACTCTTTGACGAGAAGGCCTTAACTAAATTTTATACTCATGTTTTTTTTTTACCTATAGCTATGAAATAAAAAAAATATTTCTCTTAGTTAGTTCTCGACAGTCGGCGGAAACGGATTCACCGCTCGTGTTCTCCGTCGGATAGCTGTGTACTACCCTCACTCAGACCGAGAATGAATATTAACGGAGACGTAACAGGAAAATGGGGAGGTAGCCGTGAACCTACGAAAATCACAATTCGAGACGCTCTACTACAACAGATAAATGAACTTTTCATTGAAATATCGTCAAATGAAGAATGGTGTAGGAGTTTCGATGTCTCGAGTTACTATTTCACGGATGTGACGCGCTCTCAGCAATGTGAAATGCTAAAAGAATATATTCAGCGAATGGATCGTCAATTGCAGCTCTGGATAATTGTTGATAGGATCAAATGTACATTAAAAAAATAAAAAATAATTTGTTTCATGCAACTTACCTTTTGTCTTAGTTTTTTTCTCCTGTCCGCTGGGAAGTGACTGAGAAGACGATGATTTTATCAGTTCAAATCGACACATTTTTTTTATTTTTCTTTTTTTACTACCTATATTAATATAATAGTTATAAAAAAAAAGCAATGTTTTTTTTACTACCTATAATATGCATATTAATAATCGCTATGGTAATATATATACACGACTGGTTTATAGATTTATTTACTACCTATATTCATATTAATGAAAATAGTTATAAAAAATGTAGATATTTACATAGTTCTTATAGGTGAGTCACTTCATCCTCCTCTATATTATCGCAGTCGATGTTCACATGCCCTCCTTCCACAATAGCCTCTTCTACTAATCGTGTTAGCATAGAAGTTTTATGCCTGACGCACATGAATTCCTGGTCGTCACGATGATGACCGCAAGTCTGAACTTCCGGCTCATCATTTCTGATGACATCGCTCATCCTCGGTAATTCAAAACTGTCCTCTAGATTTTGGACGTTGAAATACCTGCCGAGGTAGTGGCATGACTCGAGTCCTTTAACATACACGGGCACGCTACGGAAATTCTCAGGAGTCACGACCGCGCAGAATTCCATCATCGCATCGCGTATGTAATGCCAGATAGAACCGAGTGGAATCATTGTGATGGCGCGTCTTCCTCGATCGATTCTGAGTGGGAGGCCTGAGACGTGTTGTTCGACATACCCATTACTACGAGCCTCCTTATCAGTCATGTGTTGCAGCATGGGTGCGATGTCGATAGCCGCATATCGGTCATTCCTATGACCGATTTTGCGTATTGATACCTCTCTCGGTATGAGCCTTCCAGTAATTTGAAAAAAATTCAAAGCGATTACGATCACAACTTCTTCGAAAACCATTTTTTTTGTCTGTCGCACTGTTGCTCTGAGATATTCTGTAGAGCGGTTTTATAGGTAAGCCGTCTACCACCTCCGCATTGCAAGAAAAAAAAACGCCTCCGCTATCGCGAGTGTGCAGAACACACCTCCAAGCGTCTGTGATTCGCTCTTCTCTCTCAACGGCTAGCGCCCCGCCTCAGTGTGTTCACGCAAAGTCACGGTTACTCACTTTTCGCGATCGACTTTCTGAAAAAAACCTCGTAATACAATCTTAGTGTGCAGTGTGTGATGGCATCTTCAGGAATTCCCAATGTTTCGACAGCGAACGATGATCGACGACAGGAATCATCTTCATCATCAACTCCTAGTAAACGTCCGCGATTGGATGGAGAGCTCTCTATCCATGACTATCTCCATCGACCGTTGACGAGCAGAGGTTACTTTAATGATGGGGCTAGCGCATCATCATCATCTATGTCAGGGAGTCTACGAGAAGAAGTCACTACAGCTATCAATGAGCCGGGGACTCCCCTGAATACTATGTCTATCGATGATGATGATGATGATACGCTATCGGTTGGAACACCCTTGAATACAAGCTTTATAGATGAGGATGTACTATCGATGACCGTAGTTGGACTGAATGATGATGGTGCGGGACCCTCTTCATCCTCTAGGAGTGCTACCACTACGCTGATGGATGAACAGGAAGCGATAGACCTGGCTCTAGCAGCTTTATCACCGTCATTCTTTACACCGGAAATACCTGAAATGACAGAATCGGATGCGGAAGGCTGCGTAGCCGAGGCACAGTTTGCTAAATTCAAGGTATTCAAGTGTCTAGAGCGATCGACAAAATACAAAAAAGTTAAGCTTCGTATGCTACCTGAAGGTGAGTCACTATAGGGAAATTTTTTATCAATATTTTTTTTAAAATAAAAAGAATTTTCTCTCTTTTTTTACAGGTCAGTATAGCCTCGTCATGTTCGAGAAGGTGCGATGCGTCGCCCGCGATAAGATAGGCATTCGCGGCTATTTCACATCGGACTCTACAGGAATTCGATATTACGCTCTACTGCCAAGAGTTTATGCCCAATTCAAAAACGAAAGTGCTAATATGCCCATAACTCCGGCAATGACTTTTCGTCTACATATTCGCGAGGGAATTCCTCGTGTAGTATTTCTATGCTCAGCAATAAGGCTATGAATAACACATCTACCTATTCTTATTATTAATAAAGAATATATTTTTCGTATTTTTTTTAAAGAAAATACAGCTCACCGCATATATATACAACCATTTGTCTTACTCCTACAAGCGACACTGATGGCATTATAGTAACAGTAAGTTGAATAGGTAAAGTCGAAAGAATATTATTACAATTCATTAATAACAACAACAAAACTCTGTTTACAACTTTTCAATATAGAACAGCTGTATCTTAAGTCGCCAAACTTTTCCACGCTAACACGCCAGCTTCGACCGTCTCCCTAGCGGAAAAAAATGCCGTTATGGGATGCGGTTAGTGGCAATGCGAGGGAAGTCACTGTGACTGAAAATGTTTTTTATGTATGCTTTACAATCGTAAACACGTTTTCTCTATATACTTACGTCATATTTCTGAGCAGTACCTTAAGCCGTCAAACTTTTTTCCCGCTAACACTCCAGCTTCAGACTTTCCCTAGTGGGAATGCATTCAATGTTTTTAGGGGGCAGCATGAGGGAAGCCATTTTGAAAAACAGAAAAATGCTATTTTTTGTGTGTGATTTTACGATCCTAAAACGTTATATGGCATACTTTCGTGAGCGGATTTCACAGTCATGATCCGGGGGATACCTGCTAGCTTCAGACTTTCCCTAGCGGAATGCATATTCTTCAATGTTTTTTTTTACCAGCAATGCTATGTGTATGCTTTTTACGTTCGTAAAACGTTCCTCGTCATACTTACGTGAGTGGATTTACTCTCCAACCGTGTGATCCAGACAGATGGGTAAGTCATCAGTGAATACACATTTTTATGAATATATATACTTTTTATTAGCTTAGATAGGTAGGTAGGTAGGTATTAGATAATAACTCTAGATAGTTCCTCATCGTAAAAGCATCCTTTTAGATGAACTCCATCCAAGTCCTCGAGGCTATAGGTGATGGGTGTAGTGGACTTTATACCACTCACTCGAAATATCTCATGACTGAATTTAGCTTTCGAGGATTTTTCGAAATGACGAGGGATTCGCGATATCCTAACTCTATCGCCAACACGATATCGCGGTGCCCGTCGTATGTGCTGGCGATATACAGGCGATATACGTAGCGGAAATGCCCTCCCCTCGAGTACATCCACTGGCCGTTCTCGCGTTGTACTATGGCGTCTGTAGTTATATGCTTTTGCGAAATTCTGTAGTTCACCAATCCAACGACGAGCGGTTCGACTTTTCGACGCTAGATATCTTGCGATTGTCTGTCGTAGAGTAAGAATCGCGCGTTCGGCTAATGAGCATTTAGTCCCACTCCACGTATTATAATGGTTAATACCATAGCGAGTAAATAGACGGCGTACACTTCCAGCAAAAAATTCTGTACCCTGGTCCGTTTGTAGATTCTGGGGACGGGTCTTCTTAAATATTTTCTCGAATACTCTGCACATAGTTGCTGCATTCTTATTCTTTAGAGGCTCATAGATGACATACTTCGAGTAAACATCTACAATTATCAGTATATACCTTACACCATAATTTGATTTACTCGCTGATTGTATATCCATTAAGTCCATTTGCCACAGCTCATCCGGACCGAAGGCGAGAACGGCACGACGTGTGAATCTACGCCGGAACGGCTTGCTCTCATTGTAAACCGGCTGAGATTGTAGAAATGTTTCTGCGACTCGCTGTGAAACCCCCGCCTCTTTCGCTAATGTACCTATTCCAGCAAATGCTCCAGGCGATCGACTACTATACCAACGTTTTTCCATTACTATATAGGTATTGCTTTTTCCACCAATCGTCCAGCTAGCGCACCCAGCACCGATGTTAGTATAGGCAAGAGGAACTGAATAAAGCCGCCACGCTGAATAAGCTCCCGGCGGGCCGATAACGACGAAGTAGAAGGGTTGCCAACGTGACGAATAACATTTTTATATCGTTTTAGTTTTTTAGCATCATTTTTTTTCAATTTATCGAGTTGAATGGTGCGATTGTGGCAAACGTTATAGCAAATATTTCTTAAAAATTGAATTTGATCCTCGCTCGCAGTCTGCAGTAGGCGTTTACGTTCCCTCGTATTCGCTAGTTGATTCAAAAACTGGATATTATATTCTGTACATGGACTGCGGATATTCATGCTCGAGCAGGTCACCCCGAATTCTATTCCTCACGCCGGGTCTTAGATCAATGAGGATATATTGATAGGGTACATCCGTGACCTCAGCGTATAATCGTGTGAATTCTTCTGCTTTTCGATCGAACACCTGACGTCCCAGTAGCTTAACTTGATGACGCGCTCGAACTGAAGCGAATAGTATCATCGCTGTCGCATTATAGCTAATCGTTCGATAGTCGGGGTTTTGTAGGTATAAATTCTGCGTTGAAAAAAACACAGAAATTCGCATATGATGCGAAGTTCGTTGAAATATAGACGCAAGTTCTTTTAACGCCTCTGCTTCAATGACGTCATCCACTATCAATAATTCATGCTCTCGAGCGTCCCAGTCTGTCGGAATTTTTTTAACAAATTCAATCTGATCGAGATATTTCGCAAAAAATGGTTGCGAATATTTATAGACGAAAACACAGCGTGTCGGTGGATTAACAAATAGTTTTTTTCTTTGCAGATATATTTGTTCGAGAAGATGTGTTTTGCCCGTATTCGATGCACCAAAAACTAAAATACGTGACGCATCATCGAACTTCCACTCTTGGACATTCTCGTCATCTTTCATGTATGACGTCATCATCATCATCCGATAAACAGAGGACGACAAATCAATCCACCATCGAGTGTACCTCCTCCTCCTTCTACGCAGGGTATGGCGAATTCTTTTCGGAAAAGTCCATATAATATACGCTCATTTAGTTTTAGATTAGTTAATGAAAATTGGGAGAGAATTTCATATAGGCTCCGCCCCCGAATTAATTGCGCCAATGCGTAGGCGCAAAAATGACCACAAAATTGAGAATTCGCGCCTTGAATACAATGACTGTTGTAGAGGAATATAGGCGATTGTTCGAAGAAGTCCAGTATCTCAGGGTAAATGGGAAAAAGGCCGTAACTATCGAGATAAATCGGTAGCAAGTTAGCTGATATATAGATAGCTGTCCAATGGGAGCCACGATTTTCACGTTTATCCAAATTTACTACAAATATTGAGCTTGCAGTGTAGGGTGCATAGTTGAGAATTTCATCACGAGCACACACAGCCTTGAAATAGGGGGCTGTGATACAGTTTCCACGCAGAATTCGAGATAATTCATTTTCATTCATTTATTCCACAATGGTGATATGACGAGCGCTATTTATTTCCATAAGTTTAGGCTGTTCTGATAGAATCGCAACACTTAGCTGTTTTGTTGTAGCCTCCGAGAATTCCAGGAATAGTCGCGCGGCGGCTATTCTCCTGGCGCTTAGAGCGTTCTTATTCCGCGTTATGGGACGTACGGCGAACGATAGTATGAAGGAATCGCTCACGTAGGACTCGGGGGTCAGGGGTACGTGCGCACTAGGAAAACTTGCTAATAGATCTAGATAAGCATGCTGATATATACCTTCTTTAAAGTTGAAATCATATGAAAAAATGTCTGATCCAATTGTTAGTATCGCTCTTTTGAGGCCATAGGGACGGAATACTAGCGGATCAGAGGTATATTCCCCCCTAGCGGCAGCCGAGTCCAGAAATACTACGTAAATTTTATCCGAGATAGGACCTAATGACTCTAGATTGACGCTTACGCTTCCCTTTGGAATTTCACGTTTAATGACCTGAAGATTCCGAAGAACGTATCGACACGGTTCACGTGTCAATCGCTGCTCCTGACCGTACACTAAAGATGGCGCCAATCCACTCGTTTTCACTAATAATTCGGCCTTTGTGAGCTCAAAGTAGTAGTGACCGGGAGATGTTGCTCCCGCTGTTGACGAAGCCTCGATAATGTAGAATTGAGGTTTTTGTAGGTAAAAATCGAATTTTATAGATATACCATGAATAAGAAATTTCGATAATTGCGTTATACTTAGACCAATGGTACCCACAAATTCGACGTATTTTCCGCTAGTAACAGTGGTAACACGATGACCCAGTCCACCGTGTGAAACAGTATCACTTATCTCGGAAACTTTTTCTGATTTACCTGGAGACGCGCGGGCTAGACCACCTACTTTTAACGCTGTACTTTGAGAGACAGAATTCGCTCCGGTGATTACGTCAACGTAATTCGTCAACCATAGCATGCTTTGATGGTCTATCTTTTTGTCCCCACACCAGCTGTCGGCTCTCTCAAAGAATGAGCCTATAAAATTGTCGATATGAGCTGCTTTTGGTGCGGTAGTTGTAGATTTTGAATCATCATTTTTCGATAATTTAAATTTACCTCCAATTTTTATGAGGAATGAACCGGTGTCGTAGAAGTCCTCTCCACTCGCTTCGACGAGAAATTGAATTACATTAGTATCCTTGGTAATCGCAGCTAATGGGTAACGAGACTGATAATTTGCAGTTAGGCTTAAGTCTGTTAAAATTCTACCGAACACATCGAATGATTCACCGAGACCGGGTAACGAGGATTTATGAAACGTTCCGGGCTCCATCAATAATCAAAGTTGTCGCGTGAAGAGGTAGATTTCTTCTTCCTGGACTTCTTCCGGTTATTGAGCGGCTTAACTTGTTGCGTAGTAGGACGACGAGGACGTGTTGTACCTTCGCCTCTAAGTTTAGATCTGATTGTATCACCAATTCGGTTATAGCTTCGTTTCACTCCCGTACGAATCGATTCACCTATAGGTTTACCGGATTTCAGTTCAGTGACTATATCACGACCTGTAGTAGCAATTTGACCGGTAACAACTTGACCGAGTAAGGGGAGAATTTGCCTCGCAACATCATTCCATAATCCATTACCCGCCTGTCGATAGAGTTGACCCTTGAAAATGTTTGACCCACCAATCTGATAGTAGATCGGGGATTCGTACTTTCTTATTATCTGCCCGTAATTTTTCATTTTTGACATTTTCGAATATGTAAATTTGCTACAATAGGGAAGGTTTCAGAATTGTATGCGATGGCACAACCCGTCTCGTCCTTGAGACTCAGACGAATGGAGGATATTGTTTCTAGAACAATAGGTCGATATGAGAGATGTAGCGGACTGTACGTTAGCGTGTCGGAGCGTTTATGAAGCGGAAAAATTGCTAGAAGGCTACCACTTATATCACCTACAACGGATTGACCAATAATGTCACAGTATAGTAGAGCGTAATGCCGTCCAGATTGTAAATCATAATTTTCTCCCGTCTGTTGTGCTACAGTCGTAAAGTCAGTATCCGCTTTCACGGCCAGCATAGACTCTAAGAGAGGTGATAATTTTAGTTTTCCTAATGCTTCTGCATTTACTATCATAGAGTACTCGGATAATCCATTAAAATCTATTCGCCGCGGTGTTTCTTCCTCAACTTGAAATAGCGTTTTAGTGACATCCAGTTCTCTTTGCGTAAGCGAATTTAATTCTTCTGCCATTTCAGATAGCGTATCTATTCGAGTTTTTCTAATATAATGACGACTTTGCGAACTTTCCGTGAATTTCTCATATGAGAGCGTAATCGTTATCACTCCATTTTTATCTCTTTTGCTTATCGTAGGTAGAATAGAGGTTAGAATAGATAGTGGATGGTGGGTAATCGAGGCGTTGGAATCGAGTCTTTCTTTTCCGAGTATCAAACATATATACGTGTCACTCTGAATGGAAAATCGTTCTCTATTTAAATTCACGGTAAACTCTAGACCAATGGCTTTTAAAGCAGTATGTAATGCGTTGTATGCATCTTCACCACTTATAACTTTCAATTCTGTAATCTTTTTTGCGCTTATTGTAGTGGCATCAATATATGCTGAATCGAGTGGTAAATTGTCATAGCTTGTTGGGATAACTATGTAGTCCAAGGCGACTTCATATTCCCCATCCTGTAGTGTTATGGGTGTCTCTAGGATAGTTTGAAAATCGCACTCACTGTCATTTGGTAGGCGGGAACGAGTGTTCGACAATAGTGTTAAATACATTTTTTCTCTCAAAAAGCGTTAAACCACTCAATTCCACTACCATCACCACGAAATTCTGACCGAGTAACACCTCTATCCAAATATGTTCGTTTCTTTGATGGAACTAGTTTCATTGGCATTCCCGCATCCAGCATAGCATGATAATATGGAATTGTCCAAACTTCTGGTTTCCTTACAACGTCATGAAGTAAATAGCTGACAAGCGTAATGACGCTTCTGAAGGGGGCGCCTATAATCTCAAAATTTTCCGACCAGTCTAAAACTTCTGTTAGATATGGAAGTAATAATTCGACATTACGTCGTTTATTCTCAGTAAAGCTATTTAATAAACTTTCGCTTCGTGGGGAGTAGGTCTGCACCGATCTGCTACTCACCCCTGACGGAGGAGTTTGAAATACGCTAGTGCGAACCGGTGTTGACGTACGTAATTCCGGTGTGCTGGGCTCAGAAACGGTGGGATGACTATCGGGAAGAAATGTTTTAATAGATTTTTCTAATTCATCAATTCTTCTTTCTAGGCTCTCCGAATCAATATCAGTCTGCGTACCAACTTCCGGGTTCGTCTGCGTCTCCTTATCAGCACTATCTCTCACCGACTGACGTTCAACTGTATTCCCGGGAGGACGCGGTGCCTGTAGGATCCTCTGAGAAATTGTGTTCAAGAATCTACGGTATCTGGAATCTTGATAGACACGCGAGTTGACTAAGCGGAATTTAGTTCCATCATCCGTCATAGTTGGTGGAATAATAAACAAAAAATCCTATATACCTTACAAGCTCTCTCTCTCTATTTCGACAGCCTATAAAAAAGTTCACATATCCTACCTAATCATGTCTTATACTGTTAGCAAACTCAAAAGAAAAGTTATTTTTTTAAATTATGTCTCTACGACGTATGGTTCTCCCGCAATCCTCTGCTATGGCTCGTTAAGTTTTCATTTTTTTTTTCTAAAAAAAAATAACCTAGAAATACTATCCCACCTAATGTCAGAAAAATTATGTTTCAATCATGCGCTATTTTCTCAGAATAAAAAATGCTTCTTATAATATCGATGTATTGAAATCAGTAGATTCAGCATCTCCATAATCATAAAAGAGGATCATGCCATAGGTATGCCAGAATCGACCTCTATACGTTTGTCTTCTATGCGTGGGAAAGGTCATATGAACTCCCCCACCTGTGTGAGCGCACAAAAGAAGCGGGCATTGTATTTTTTCTCTTCAAAAAATATATTATCGAGGCCTCTCATATAGAGAAATTTGCCATAGTAGTCGGTAAAATGGAAACCCTGTCCAATTATTTTTTCTCTGCTAATCCCTACAAAAAAGCTGAATATTTTTTATGCACATGGTTGTTGAAGTGCTCACCGCCATGATACTCCCAACGCGGTCGACTCAAATGTGTGTAGGGATACCTCCCCCGATCGTAACTCTGCTAAGAAATTTCAATGCCGACGATAGAGATTTCAATGCCAACGATAGAGATTCACGATTTTTTTCACCTACCAAATCTAGAAGTATACAGTGAGCAAATGGTTTTTTTTCCACCGTAAACAAATAAAAATCATCTCATTGTTGACATTCTGTAAAAATGAA
>JAQFXR010000046.1:0-10596 GCA_034693625.1 Epicrius mollis
GAGATTAAAAATATTTTGCAGGATGTTGTCTATATATCGAAGTAACTACTCGATACGATGACACTTTATTTACGATACAAAATTGACGGACTTCAAGTGAGATCTGATCTACTGTATTCAATCTGAAGATGGCACCATTACTCTTTTCGAACTTCTGTTAGTTGACATTTTGTTACAAATGACTGAAGAAGAATGGGAAGAAGAGTGAAGAACATTGAAAGGACAGATAGCTCTCAATATCTTTAGTAGTACACGGAGATGTAATCCAATCTTTCAAGTTGCAAACATGAAATGTTGAATGGTGACTTTCTGCATACTCTATCAGTGAACGTGCATCCACCAATGAATATTAGTCATAAGTTAAAAAAGCTTTCCGTGGAATTGAAAACAACACTTTTTGAAACAATTGACTCTCTTTTGAGAAGAGAACGTTTAACTTTTTAGATGCCTTTCCTCGAATAAGAGAGAATAGTTTTTCTTTCTCTCTTTCGCCTAGTCACGTACGAGTAAGCACAGAAGAGGAAGACAACAAAACAGGAATGAGTGACATCTCTCATTCTTGATGCGCCTTATAATACTTAATTCTAAGAAGCCTAATAAATTATATAAATATATAAATATATTAGTATATAAATATATAAGCATATAAATATATAAATAATATAAATGGAACAGGTTCAGAAAAAAGCTTCTGTTGGGTGATACATATTACTACTTTTTCTACTATTACAGAATATCCCATTTTAGTTCGCTTTATTTTAAACTCAAGCATGTTGTTGTAAATTGGTATTGTCCTTTTGGTGATGAATTTGGACGGAAAAGCGGGAACATCTAGGAAAGCCGGTTCATTGGATATCGTGCAGATTTCTGTTTGGTGTTTTCTGTTATTGTCTACGTATTTGTGTCTGATGGTAACTACAGTGGCGATCATTTGGAATATTTCTTGTGTCGAAGAACTCTGCCGGGATTATCTTGTGTAGGTACAGTGTGCAGTGGCGGACAAGGAATTTCTGGAAGGTCGAAGGTACTCTGTCAAGTCATCGAGAAGAGATCATCAAGGATTAAAGGCGTTCAAGGTCTTGGTAAGTTGCCATACTTTTACAACCTAGCAGTTCCTAGTGAAAAGTCTTGTTAGGTATACCTACATGATATACACATACCTACCTACATTTTGTGTTGCGAATTTTTGAGAGAAGCTTTAGGAATTTTATTGTGAGAATACCTTAAGCTAGTGTTTTTTAAACATGGACAATGATGTTCAGTCCAGATTAATTAAACAACTATGTATTGATCTAAAGAAACCAGGGCTGACTGCTCTTTGCGAGGAGTTTGGCATTGTTGTCAACAAGTCTCACCTCAAGGAGGCATTGGCAAAGCTTGTGATTGAATGCGGCGCTTCAGTTGACGAAATTAATGAAGCTGTTGAAGAAATCCACGAGAAAGAACGAATCAAACGAGAAGATAGAGAGTTAGAGGTTCGAAAAAGAGAGGCTGAACTGGCCAGGACGAATCAAGGGCAAAGTACATCTGCGCAAAACAATGGCGATGCGCATTCATCGGAAATTTCTGTATCTACCGAGCCAAGCAAAGTCGACATTTCTAAATGGTTGAGACCGTTTGAATCTGGAAGGGACCTAAGCTTGTATTTGGTAAACTTTGAGCGGACAGTTATTCGTTTGAAGATTGCAGAGAACAACTATGTGACGTACTTGATTTCATTGTTGCCAAATGAATATTCTGATGTTATCGCACGTATGTCACTTGATGACTCCTTCAAATATCCGTTGGTAAAGGCGACTCTCTTAAAGCGTTTTCAACTAACTACAGAGGCTTTACGCAGAAAGTTTCGGAACATCAAGAAAGATCCTAAAGAATCGTTTTCCGAGATGTCGTACAATTTGAAAGTAACAATGGGGGAGTGGCTCAAGTCTAGTCAGGCCGACTCCAAAGAAAAAGTTGAGGAGGTTTTCTGTTTGGAACAGTTTCTCAGAGTTATTCCGGAGCAAATTCGAGTGTGGTTATTGGATCAAGAACCCGAGAAAGGTTTCTCTGTCGAACAGGCAGCCGATTTGGCGGACCAATATGTCAGCAGAAGAGGAATCAAGGTTCTCCAATCCACTCAAAATAACCAAGGCCAGAAATTTCATAAACAGTTTGAGAAACCCAATGATCTTTCCAAGAAATCCAAACATATCTCAGCTGATGATGATAGGCATTCTGGCGATCAACAGTTCAACAGGGAGCAGAGAGATAACCGCTATGAGCGTCGCTGCTTCAATTGTAACAAGCCTGGCCACTTTTCATTTAAATGTCCAGAACCGAAATTCAATGGAAGAGTTTCACAGTCGGATGAAAAGGAAATCGGAGCTGGTTTGAAACCCTTCACATGTACTTTAAATGTTACATAATTCTAAAGATGTTTTAGTTTTGAGAGATAGCGGAGCAGACGTAGATGTTGTACATGAGAGCTTAGTAACGCCCGATGATTACATAGGTGAGGTCATTCACCTACGTTCACCATTGTATCCAGAATCAGTCTGTCTTCCGTTGGCTCGCGTACGTCTACTAGAAGATGGTCGAGTAGTAGAGACAGAAGCAGCTGTTTCCAGACATTTGACGCCAATGATGTACCTACTTTCCAACGACACAAAACGTGCTATGGATAAAGTTGGTATTGGAAAGTCGGTTCCCAATGTCACTTGTAATATGCTAACAAGGTTACAACGTAGTCGGATGATCAAAACTGCCCCACATCTATCTGCTGAAAACTCGAGTGAGGCGCTGGTAGATCAGGAAGCTTCAACCAGTGCTTCTGATTTGACCTGTTTAATTGACGAAGAAGATCAAGGAGCTCTTCCTCCGGCAAGCGATACTCTTAATGACTTGTTGAATATTTCCCATAAAGATCTGGTGGAGATGGTGACAGCAGACGCTACCTTGGAGAAGCTAAAAGAGTCAGCGAAAAACGGAAGTGTCTCCAAGTCTAACATCACAGTCTATTTCAAAAGAGGTCTGTTATACCGGAGGTATCGTGAGAAAACTGGACGACAGCTCGAACAGCTGGTTATACCTACTCAGTTGAGGTCTAAAATTCTCGAGATGTGTCATTCGAATGCATGGGCTGGCCACCTTGGGATGAACAAGACAAAGGCGAGGATTTTGCAAGAATTTTATTGGCCAATGATGTTCAAGGATTGCGAAACTTTCATTCGTTCCTGTGACACGTGTCAGAGGGTTGGAAAACCAGGCGATAAGGTGAAAGCCCCTCTTAACATCGTCCCTATCATTTGTGAGCCATTCCGAAAAATCAACGTCGATGTGGTTGGTCCATTACCCGTCACAGAGAAAGGCAACCGATATATCTTGACTGCGATGTGTACAGCTACCAAATTTCCAGAAGCTATGCCAATGATGACGGCAACATCGAGAGAAATTGTAGATAACCTTTTGAACATCTTTAGTCGCACAGGATTCCCACAGATTTGGCAAAGCGATATGGCAACGAACTTCTGTAGTGACTTGATTGAGACATTGTTGGCACAAACTGGGGTTAAAGTGATTCATTCATCGGTATATCACCCACAGTCAAACAATGTCGAAAGACTTCATTCACCCCTTAAACGAATCTTGAGATCTTTGGTATTCGATCATGATGGCAATTGGGATCTCTATTTGCCTGCAGCTCTGTTTGCCTTGAGATCTGCACCGTCAGAGGCAACTGGTTTCAGTCCGGCCGAGTTGGTATACGGCAGAAACCTGCGAAGTCCTCTGGGACTGTTGAGAGACTCCTGGGAGAATGATTTGGCGGATGTCAACAGTTCGGTCGTGGAATACGTCATCAACCTTTTGGATCGATTTAACAAGATGTACCGGTTGGTGGAAATTAACCAGTTGAAGAGCCAAGAGAAAGGAAAGCGATACTACGATAAAAACGCGCGAGCAAGAACATACCAAGAAGGTGAGAGTGTCATGATTTTACATACATCGAGAGAAAATCGCCTTCAGGTACAATGGAACGGCCCGTTTGAGGTCGTAAAGAAGTTGTCTGACACCAACTATGTCATCGACGTGTCAAGTGGCCAACAAAAGAACTGGAAAGTGTACCACACGAATCTCATTAAGCCTTATCATCAACGAGTTGTGGCTGCAGTTCAGGTCAACTTCGGTGAGACTTCGGTACATGATCTGGATACCGTAGATCAGTCCTCCTGGAAATCCGTTCCTGTTAACAATTTCGAGAACTTGATTTCAGATCATTTGTCACATACACAGAAGCGTTCGCTCATCGAACTTCTCGATCAATTTGGTGATGTCATCACGGATAAACCAGGAAGTACAAATCTTTTTGTTCATGAGATCGAGCTTGAGGATGAAACGCCAATTACATCCAGACCCTACAGGATGTCACCTCATGACCAAAAGATCGTCAAAGAAGAGGTTGATAAGATGTTGAGCTTGGGAATCATTGTTCGCACAGAGTCTGATTTCACCTCACCGTTGATTGTGGTAAAGGCTCCGGGAAAAGAACCCAGACCTTGCATTGACTATCGAAGGCTGAACAAGGTCACCAAGAGTCAACTATACCCGATACCTTCTGTCGATGAGAGAATTGAGACAGTTTCGAAAGCCAAGTTTATATCTGTGTTGGATCTTGTTAGAGGCTTTTGGCAGTTAAAAATGAGTGATAAGGCCAGTAGGTACGCAGCCTTCATTTGTTCAGAGGGAACCTTCAGGCCACTCAAGTTACCTTTTGGTCTAAAGAATTCGCCTTACGGCTTTCAAAAGTTAATGGATCGCGTTTTGTATGGTCTGAGTCATTTCGCGATACCTTATCAAGACGATATAGGCGTGTTTTCCGATGCGTGGGATGAACATCTGGAACACCTGCAAACTGTTCTATTGAGACTCCGAGAACATGGGTTGACTGTCAAGGCTTCAAAATGTCAACTAGCCAAGCAAAAAGTTTCCTATCTTGGTCATCTAATAGGAAATGGAGAAAGATAACCTGGTAGCATAAAGATCAAAGCTATTTCAGACTTTCCAACTCCCAAGACAAAGACGAACGTTAGAGCTTTCCTTGGACTGACTGGCTACTACAGATCCTATATCGAGAGATATTCAGACATTGTTTCGCCTCTCACTGATTCTCTTAAGAAAAAGGCACCTAACATTCTTGTTTGGGATGAGACAATGGAATCTTCTTTCCAAGAGTTGAAAAGAAAATTAATCTCTGAGCCCGTTCTGAAGAGTCCAGACTTCCAAAAGCAGTTCATTGTGCAAACCGATTGTAGTAATGCTGGAATGGGTGTGGTCCTATCGCAGAAACATGGTGATGAAGAACATCCAGTATTGTATTTGAGCAGGAAGTTGAAGGAAAGTGAAAAGGCCTATTCCGCAAGTGAAAAGGAATGCGCGTGCATCATTTGGGCATTACAAAAACTATCATGCTACATCAGTGGTTCTCAATTCGTCATCGAGACTGATCATCAACCTCTAAAGTGGCTTGCCAATGTCGACGACAAAAACGGCCGACTCCTTCGCTGGAGCATCGCCCTACAGCCCTATAACTATACAATTACTTATAAAAAAGGTTCAGTTCATTCAAATGCTGACGGACTGAGTCGTATGTTTATATAATACATTTGAACACCATCTGTTTATAAGCCTTATTTTGAATAATAACAACTTATAGGTACCTAACTAAAGTTTTATTTCTGTTCCTTACCATAACATTACACAATTACGTAACCCATAATTTTTCTGACCGAATCTCAGAAAGTGTTTTATATAATTGTATTTGTTAGCACCCTGTTTTGTTAAAGGAACTGCTAGAGTATGGCAACTTCATTTAAATGTTACACATTAGGTACATATACAATTTAACCAGTGTATGTAATTCTTCCTAACTTCATTTACTCAAATTGTTTTTTTGTTAACAATATTTCCTCAATGAATGGCTTCGGCGTGCGGAGATTGTTACATATTATTACTTTTTCATTCTACGTTTACAGTATATCGCTTTATTTTAAACTCAAGCATGTTGTTGTAAATTGGTATTGTCATCTTGGTGTTTTTGTCAGCGCCTGTGGCGCGACAGGACGCACAACAGCTCGGGTGTCGTGACAGAATGGATATTGAGTTGAGATGAAGAATTTTACCTGCTTGATGATGATTTTGCCAATAAAAATGAATCAGTTACGTTTGAACTTTCACATGAGAAGGTTGTGTGTGTTTCTTTGCTGGAGTAGTTTAATTTTTGGTATTCAGCTCAGTCATTTCGACTACAACCACAGAAGACGAAACGAAAGACGTAAGGCCCCAATGCACAACCAAAGCATCAAACAATCAGTCGGCCGAGAACATTTCCCCATAGACTGTCTATGGGGAAATGGTCCGGTCTACCTGATTGTTTGATTGTTTGGTCGTTTGGTTGTCTATTGTGGACGAGGCCTAACAACACACTAAAACAAAATGATGGATATTTTCATGTAACGGTTATTAACAACAAAGAAAATGGAAAAAGTATTTATAATGTGTACTTTTAGAGGTAAATTACATGTATTGAAAATCATGCCTGGTTCACACTCAAATTTGCTTGTTAATGTTTTACTTCATACATTTATTCAATCATTACCAAACTAAGATATTATCGTGGTATTACGTGAAAAATCGTCTTTGAGTGCAGACAGCGTAACAAGATTGGATCCTTATCATAATTTCGAAGAAACGGAGTAAGGGTTAGTGGTAAACGTAGACACATTATAGTGCTCGTGCTCAAAGTATAATTAAAGCTATATTATTAATGTAAGAGCTTGCGACGACATAAATCACGTTGTTCTATGATTACCAAACAGTCATTGTCGCTCAAGTCGTGACCCGCGACTTCAAATATATCTCCTTCTCTGAAGTCATATCTAGAGACTACCCCGACTACATTCTCAATTGCAACTGATATCTTGTCCCGGTATCACCTATACACTCAAAATTCAGGTGTATTTAAATTAATAAAACTCATTCAAAATGTTTATAACAATTAAATAACTGTCAAAGAAAGAGCAAAACAAAAATATAATATATTTTGTTATTTATTATTTAATAATGATGACGATGATGATGATGCCACCCTATTGACACGTAGCCCAGCGAGCCAAACAAAACACGTATCACCACTGTATAAACAGCACACTAATCGAAAACTGAAAAAATAACTCTCAGACCGTAAATAATATTATCACACGATCAATGATGCGTTTAATCAGATAACCAAAAAGAGAGCTGTTTTGATTTGGACAATGTCAAAGTCACAAGAATCAGCATCAGCATTATCTGTCAACACAAGAATATCAGTATTGCTCTTCTCGTACAAATGGCACAGAGAGTTAAAGTGGTTAATTCCTATTCACAGACGTATTCTAGATACAAGGTATATGACATTAGATATGAGGTATCCTGTTCACCGCCGCCTTGAAGGCATCAAGGAATGTAGCAGACACCACTTCGTCGGACAGTGAGTTCTAATCAGGTGCCGTACGATTAGGCCAGGATGCCCTAACACGCCCTATGGTCACGATGTCACGAATAGTAAGCTGAAGATCAGTATCACCCAGATGACAGATCCTCTTGGGCTTACAGACCCAAGGCATAAAAGCTGGGATTTTTTGGGGAGCTAAGTCCAGCTGCCACTGTCCAGATCAGTCCAAGATGGCATCAAGGCTCTGCTGCATCGGGTGAGAATCCAGGTGTGCAGAAGGGATCGTTGAGTAGAGCTTAGTGTTATCGGCAAAAATTATTTCTGTATGGTGATGTCACCCTAGCAAAAATTATTTATTTGATTTGATGTGTCACTTTATTCGCGAAATATAAAGGTAAATACATTGTCATATATATTGAACTAAACTAATATGGGATGGGTGCGTACACGATAGTAAGATGAACATAATTATCAGGGGCGGACCCAGGTATCTTCTCTAGGGGGTGCGGTTTCCAAAAATATAATATGAATGTGTAACTGTAGTACACCAATACCCATGAAAATCGAAATAAAATGGTGCCGCAGGCACGAAAGGCAACGGAAGCAACATAAGAACAGTGTTCGAATTGTGTTGATAATAAATACGTGTCAATCCCAAAATTGTAGACCGTGTGTTCTGAATCATAGGCTACCGAATGTGTTTGTGACACTAGTAGTCGAACTAGCAGTAGAACTAGTAGTAAAACTACTCTGTACTCCTATTTTAGTTGCTAACATTTAAGAATTTAAGAACCTTGAATTTTAGTTTAGTGTGACTTTTGTAACAGATACATATTTCAAGAAAGGGGAAGTGCGTAAGTTAACAAGTTTTCAGAAACAGTGCGGTATACTCGTATAATACAAAGAGTACATCGTGTTCTTGGTAAATATACAAATCGCAGAAACACGGTAACAGAGATAATAAAAATTTTCTTTCTAGTTATGAATGTTTATTGTCTTGGCATGTAATTATCACAAATCTGGGTAAATTAGGTAGTAGTAATCTTTAGTTGACTGATAATTATGTAGCAATTATTATTAATTATGCAATTTCAATTTTCTGTCCTTCAAACTGAGAATTAATCAACCATATTACGTGAAAATTCATAATTAGAGCATTGTAATACTTCATTTTAATAATTAAACTCATAAGTTTAACTTATTTTCTGTTGCTTAACTATTGCCCGCAAACTACACTTGAATTTATTTGTTTTATATTACTCTAATAATTACGGATGGTTTAGTTATAGCTATATAACGGCAGATATCTTCACCAGGACTTGATTCACAAGCAAGAGAATACTCAGATGTTCAGTCTGGATAAGGCATTTTAGAATAGGAGTGGTCCCGAACCGTGCGCTTATTCTTTTTTACAAAGTATTCTTTTTCAAAGTCCAGAAGATCGACGAACAGTTCCGACTCTTCTGGCGAAATATTTACTCGACTTCCTAAATCAGTTCCAACGTTAATCAAATTTTCAGAGTCCGGTTCGAATCGTGAATTGTTTATGTGTTGGATTGACGATTGAAGACTCTCATCTCGAGTAGGAGGAGTCTGAATAGCCTTTTCACGCATGACCTTTCGGAGTTCACACCAGAAAGCCGATGAGATATTGAGACCTTGTGCTTGATTGAGAACGCCAATGGGATTGCCACCCGGACAAGAAAGTTTAAACTTCTTCAATACACCATGATTACGTTTGCCAGCGGTCTTTTTCCTTTCGCATGGCATTTCTTGTGTCCATGCACTAATAGTCGCTTCAGTTGAAAGATTTAACGTTATTGGATTTCTACAGCAGGCTGTTATTGCGTTGGACCTACCGAAGTTCGCCAAAAGGTTACGAGAGGTCACCCGAGAATCATCCAGAAACTTCGAAGATTCAGACGTGACCGGCCGCCCAGAGAAGTGGAATGTGTTACGAAATTGACCCGGTTGAAAATATGTGACTACATGGATTTCTGTAGATTTTTCGTTGTGTGTGGAATAAGACATCATAGAGTCAGATGAGTCTCCTAAGGACTGCTCGAACTCGGACTGACCACTTGCCGAGGGTACATGAATGTATGGTAGTGGTGTTGTAGTATCAAATAATTCTAAAAAGCGTTTCTCTATAACATTACTAGAATGAGTTAGAGGATGATATGGATATTCATTGTCTGACGAGGGTTTACGCGAAGTCTCCTGATTTATCATATCACACATAAGTTCGTCAAATACGTTGGCAGGTGTACTTTCACAGCATTTAACCAATTGCTGCAGTAACTCGTCACACATTTCGGATGTCACAGGGAAGATACTACCATAAACTTCGGATAGACTTACTCGGGGTTGTGGGTCTGGTTGTATCTCTTCCAGAGGTACTGTTCGTACAGACTGATAAGAAAGCATTTCAACAACAACTGTTTTACAGTTCAGTATTAGTTGTTTCAGAGCTGTTGTTTAACGCACTTTTATTAAATTGTTTGACATTTATTTCACCTGCAAAAATAAATTGTATTTACTTCTGTAATTAATGTAAATTAATGCAATACAAAAATGAATAACCTATGTCCGCCAATTTACAGAGAACTTACAGAGAAATTTTGCGTGGTAACCTATTTTTCTTCAACGAAGGAAATTTTAGTAAGTGCTTCTGCTTCCATAACTGTAACAAAAATGGTCCTCAAAAATAGGCAAATTTATTGGTGAAAAACAGGCGAAATTAAATATGCTGAAAATGGAGTTTTCCGCTGTTTTCTCGAGAACTACCCAATGAAAACTACCGTTTTAGACCTACATTGTTTGAGCAGTAACACTGTTACATATTATTTCTTTTTCATTCTACATTTACAGAATATCCATTTTTGTTCGTTATATTTTAAACTCAAGCATGTTGTTGTTGTAAATTGGTATTGTTCTCTTGGTGTTTTTGTCAGCGTGTGGCCTGACAGAACAACGCGAGTGTGTCGCGAGGGTACAGCTCGGGTGTCGCGACAGATCGAACATTGAGTGGAGAGCATGAATTTTACTTGCTTGATGATGATTTTGCCAATAAAAATGAATCAGTTACGTTTGAACTTTCACATGAGAAGGTTGTGTGTGTTTCT